>LGRX02014094.1:0-54988 GCA_001247695.2 Cymbomonas tetramitiformis
CGTCGAGTTGGTGCTCACAAACACGGACAGCAAGCTATTCTGCTCGCATGCCTCACCCCACCACTCCTCCCCCGTGACCTCCTGCACTTTTTTCCACAAATCGAGGCGACCCAGCATGGATTGAGCCTGGGCACGTGGCCGGGTTCGAGGGTCGCGCCTATACGGAGGGTGAGTGCGCCGCTGCCGAAAGGCTGCGATGCGGCGAGGACAGATCTCCAGAGCCCTAACCAATCCCCGGAACAACTACGATCTCCAGCATGCGATGCGCAACTGTAGAAAAGTCGATCATCAGCCACCGTCGAGAGGTCACCTTGCGACGAGGGGGGCAGCCTCCATGCACCCCTTGGACCATCACTCTTGGACATGACACTGAAGCACAACGCGCGTGCTAAACAGAAGGACTTCCGAGGCCTCGCACTTGATCCCTCCCGAGTCACCTTCACGGGGGGGGGGGCAGTCACGGTGGGAGCTCCTCTGCCGAAAGACCGTCCGATGAGGACCGCCCAATGGTTCAAGGGCGCACCACGTCGGTTGTATCCCACCATTCATTGTCCAGTCCAACCAGAGCCTGTGTGCCCCACCCCTCATGCACATGTCCATTCCCCCATCAGAGGCCACATCGCTGCCGTGGGGGCTGCCAACGGCGCAAGCTCAGGTGTAGCAGGCGCGAGCAGCGCTCATCATTGGCCAGCAGGACGGGGAAGGGGGGCACAGGGAGGGTGCAAAACACTTCCTTGACAGGTGGCAGGCGCTCCAAGGCCCAGCAGGATTGGGGAGGGATCACCAGTGACAAACGTGAAGGGGTGAGGGGGAAGGAGGTAGGACGCCAACCACCTGCTCTATAGGAAGTGGATGCTGTAAGGCCTAACAGGAGAGGGGGGTCTCATTGGTGGCAAGCAGGACGGGGTAAGGGTTCGGAGGGAGGGTGCTGACTACCTACTTTATTGGAGGGAGGCGCTTCAAAGTGTCACAGCAGGAGCCGTGCTCAAGAGTGCAACATGCGGGAAGTGGGTTTAGGAGCGGCAGTTGGGGGAACGTGCTGGGGGTTTGGAGGTGCAGCAAGTCTCTGCTCTGGGAGGGGCTCTAGGGGCGCACATGCGATGTAGGCCTGGTGGGCTGGTCCATGCTGAAGAACATCATCGACTGGCCGCGCATCTCTTGGGTCGGAAGGTCGCTGGTGCCCTGCTGCGCCCGAGGCACATTTGTATCCACGGTGGCTCACCATCTGTTCCGTATCCAGGCACACCGGCAGGGTGAGGTGGGAGGGAGTGCCTGGGCATGGATATGTCCTCTACCGGTCCTAGCAACACACTCAGGTCCTAAAGTAACACACCGAACGGCATGATGTCTTACCTACAAAGCCGCCCACCATCATCCCAGTGGACGTGAGGAGCATTCAAGAAGAGGGTGAGGCTGTGCCAAGATACCACCGACACACACACACACACAACTCAAAACAAATGCAAAGCAGCATAGAATGATGGATGTATGTATGTACTAATCACTACCAAACATGCGACACTGCGCAACTTCACGCAACTCAATGCGTGCTGGATCCCGGGTCCTTGCAACACACACTCAGGGATACGGTGTGCCAAGGGAGTCGGTCCGAGGATAAGCACACAAGTGCAGCCGGTCTTCTGCGGCTACGGTGCGCCAAGGGAGTCGGTCCGAGGATAAGCACACAAGCAGGAGCTCAGTAAGACTTACGGGGTCCAATTCTTCACTAGTGAGCTCTGGAGAATCCGGAAGTGTCCCGAAGTGTGTGCTGACTCCTTTGATCCCCGGCGTGGGTACAACGTGCAGCCGATCTTCTGTGGCTACTTGGTGCCAAAGGACTCGGTCCAAGGATAAGCACACAGGGGCAGAAGTTTGGTAGCACCAGATGAGGGCTTTCCGCCCCGCACCTTGTTGCAAGAAACTCAAAACGAGCGTGTGAAAAGGTGGCATGCCCCAGCCCCACTCGGGTTCTGATGCGGGCGCCCACCTCTAGGCTGAACGGTACACTAGGATCCTCGTTATTCGCCACGTCGACGTTATCCTTGGTAGTAGACAAACTGACGCAACCCCATCACGGAGATTGCCCCTCAGCCACGAGATTTGGCTGCAGTGCTGACATAAGGCGAGTTGTGCGGCGCCCTCCAGGCCGCTTCGGGGGGCCTCGGCCTCGGCACATACAACGCGCCGCCAGTTTGAGGGCACTCCATGCTGCCACGTGGACTCAAGGGGACTTGGCGCAAGCAGTGGAACTCGCCGGTGCAGAGCAAGGCACGCTGCGTCGCATGCACAGGTCGACAGAGTGTCTAAGACTCCAGTATGCTTAAATAGGTGGCCGTGAACTTTGAGTGGTTTCTGGCGCCAACCGAGCTGGAAGACTGGCGCCAACCGAGCTGAGCTGTGAGACACAGGCAAGTGACAAAATCCGCCTTGACTGCATGGGCGTACCTGAGTGACAGATCATAGCCCCCGTACACATAGGCGAAGTTGGCACTGCCATCGAGACCTTCCTCCTCAGTGCTTTGTCCACGTTCCGCCCTCATCTCCTGCAGCCAGCCACCCGCGAGCTCAACCAAGGAAGACCTCAACCAAAAGGAAGCCGATCCCATGGACCCTCGAGGCTGTTACGTGCGTGCCCGAGACCAAGGAAGAATGACAAAGAGTTGGCGAGAACAACGGAAAGGGGCGCACCCTTGGCAGCCTAAGCGAACTGGATAGGTGGCAGAATGGGTCAGGGCGCAGGAAAAAGTCGCGTTTAGAGTAAGAACATCCGGGCAGACAAAGTAAGAACACGTCAGGGCAGAGGAAAGTCGCCACCGGCGTTGTGAATGCTAGAACAGGTACAGGCCGAAGGAGTTCGGTGTTAACAGCGGCGACAGGCATGCAAAAGCAGTGAAGGCAGGGTAGAGGTCGATGCACAGGGGACTAAAATAGCAGCGATACCGAAAGATAGGGAAAGGGTGAAGCTAACCTTTACACCAAACTCCCAACCGATACCGAAACATATCCTATGGTTCAATTTTCCATTATGATTCACCGCAAGTGAGCGCTCAAGAGAACTCTTTCGTGAAACTCCCATGTAAAACCCAAGCAGAAGCGAAGGGTGAAAAAAATGCTGCTTTGCATGCATTTCCCACCCAGAACCCAAACAGAAGCGGAGGGTGAAATAAATGCTGCTTTGCATGCAATTCCCACCCAGAACCCAAGCAGAAGCGAAGGGGGGGAAAACATGCTGCTTGGGTGATGCAACCCCACCCAAAACCCAAACAGAAGCGAAGGTGAAATAATAAGCTGCCTGGCATGTGTGATTCCCACCCAGAACCCAAGCAGAAGCGAGCAGAAAAATAAGCTGCTTTTGCATGCATTTCCCACACAGAACCCAAACAGAAGCGAAGGGTTAAAACTATGCTACTTTGCATGCAATTCCCACCCAAAACCCAAGCAGAAGCGAAGGGTGAAAAAAATGCTGCTTGGCATGTAATTCCCAGCCATAACCCAAGCAGAAGCGAAGGGTGAAATAAATGCTGCTTGGCAGGCAATTCCCATCCAAAATCCAAACAGAAGCGAAGGGTGAAATAAATGCTGCTTTGCATGCAACTCCCCACCCGCCGCCGAAACCTGTGCGAAGGGTGCACGTGAGATGCACCCTTCAGGTATGGAAGGACGCAGGAGAGAAGCTGAAAGGCGAGGCGGGTAGCACCCAAGTTGAGCCGGCATAGGCGTTGAGATAGCTACTCTCGGAGTCGGCTCGTTTATCGATGGACACGGAGTTGCTGTCGAGCCCTAGAAGCCTGCGGCCCCCACAGTGCAGGCAGTGAGAACCCATTGTGCAGCCTCCGGAGAGAGGGCGCGGTGAAAGAACCGGGGACAAAGGCAGCAGATGGAAGAGTGCCGAAGGTGGCAGCAGAGGGGGCGCGGGGGCTACTCACAGGGTCAGGTAGTTGTCAGACACCCGTGATTCCTTTGGCTCACTGAACAAGTTGAAGGTGACCTGTAGCACGGAGGGTGCACACTCAGCACGCAGCCGTCGCTGCCCGCACTCGATGACGCAAGGCAGTTAAGTTGCAAGCTTGCGGGGAGCACAACGATGTGGGCGCGCGCCTTGTAAAACCCCGCCTCCGGTATGCTGGTGTTGAACATCTGGAAGAAGCCGGGGGTAAACTCCCCTTGAATGGTGGTCGCGTTTGGGAGGGACGTGCGGACGGCATCATCTGTGTTAACAGTAAAACTGCGAGATACGATCCCAAATAACCCCACGGGCCGAACTCGGCGAAAGTGTGCTTACTGCTTGAGAGAGTCCAAGGATTCAGGCCTAGCGCCCCGTAGCTTCCCTCGGCAACAGCATGCTCCCCTCAGAGAGTCCAAGGGGCACTCCAAATTTCATGGGGACCTCATGGCACACGTTGCGAAGACCTCATGACACGTGTCACGAAGACCTGACCACCACTCACAAGACAAAGAGGGGAAAGCACAACCTGTGCCATCTGATATCTCCGGTGCATTTTAGGCGCAGCGTCCCACGTACCCTACGACTCCGTATGGGACCACAGCTGGCCTCCTCCTCTTTATGTTCATCCCAGAGAGTGTGGAAGTGGGGAAAGGCCTGAGGTCATTGAAGCATCACCTCAACACATATACACTTCTTTGGGAACCGACGACGCTGATAGTCACGTTTGGCACGGCACTTTCCACGAGAAACAACACGCTTTCATTCCGGCTGTACCAAAACCCCCAAAACATACTTCTGCGGCCTCAGCCACAACAGAAGGTGCGCTGGTAGAGCCTACAAGCCTGCTCATCTACAGTCAGCTTCTGGGAGAAGCCGTTTGCGACGCTTGTTGAGATGGGCGCCATAACTTCTCGAGACTCTCCTGAAAGTTGAATAAACTACCAGGAAACACACTGCCAGGAATCACACTGGTTTGTAGTTCTCGCCGGGAAAACAAAACCGTCCGCAAGGTCAAACGCCTGGCAACGGAATAAGGGCGATCGCGCAGTTTCCCGTACTAAGAGTCCCGATAGCCTCTTGAAAAATATGTATGGAGACGGCCTAAGCAAAACTGCAAGCTGAAGCTGAAGGGAGGAAGATGGAAGCAGCTGGGAAAAGAAACCACAAGTGAAAGCTGAGTAAGGGCAGCGAGCTGAACCTGGCGTCGGCGGAAACACTTGAGTACACGAAGTTGTCGCTAGTTGGCGTGACCCCATGATCGGAAACGTATAAGTCGGCGTCTCCACTGCAATAATGAGATTTACGGCGCGAATCAGTGCAGCTAACTTTCAGCTCAGGAGGAAACAAAGAGGATTTTCTCAGATTGAGAGGAGCAGGCGGAAGGGCCTCGCATCCACGAAGGTGCAGACAGATCCCGCGAGTCCCGACGAGTTCACGAAAAGAAGCCCGGAAAAGGGGCGAGCACACGGAATCAAAGGTGGGATCGAACGCACTCCTCAACTTCTAGTTGAATATTTATCTCGAAGGGCAATGATATCCCGGAGGTGTCAACCGTGTACTGCGTGACAAGAGTGGCGTCAACAGCTTTGTTGGACGCCAGGAAAAACAAATGTAAAGAACTCGTATAACGAAGTCTTTAAAGGAAGCATACCAGGTTGGAACCTTCATACGCTACATCGTCTTGCGCAGAATCTCCGGGGCCTATGGTACCCTTGTCTTCAGCAGAAGTTGAATATAACCTCAAAAAAAGCAGCACGCAGAACGTCCCTCTCATAATTGTGCTCGACTTTTCTTCACGTATCGTATCCCCTTTCACAGTATTGCGAGGGAGCAGGCGTAGAGCAACGTTTAAGAGGTGTTTGAATAAATCGTAGAGCCGAGCAGCTGACAGTGTGTGCGACACAAAGCGGCGAGCCCAGTTTTCGGGACCAAATGTGTTACTGCAGACTCGATTTGATAAGCCTCCGGGAGTATTCCTTAAGCACTTTGAAACTATGTCATAATGACCGATCTCCCTCGTGAGGAGAAACCTTGTTCGGAAAGAAGTTTATACATGAAAACCAAAATTCATATAATTTGCACAAATTAAAAAACTGCGCCAAGTTTTCGGTTTCTCCTGTGATTTGTTGTTTCTTGTTTGGACTGTTAACCGTGTACAGTAGTGTGTCACACTTGTACGTATGCCTGCCGTCTCGTGTATCTCTATCTCAATCTGTAACATGCGCTCGGACCTCGACCTGTCGTGTGCAGGAGTATTCGAGATTTGAGATTTGAGATTATTACTGTTGAACTGTCTACAGTACAGTGACACTGTACTCGTGACACTGTGACACTCACGACAGTCAACAGAACAGCACTGTCCTGTGACACCAGTGACACTGGTCTTGGCAGTTGCAGTTGGCACACATCTGATTCTGTATGACTGTATCTGAGACGATCTTGGCAACGTCCCAAATCTCTATCTGCGCTATTGTGCAATGAGGTCAGGGTGGCGTCGTTTAATTGGAGTAACATTTTGCAAAATATGCCTCGATCTCTCGATCGGTCGTCCAGACTGAATTCATCGGTGATCGGACCCATTGGCAGTTTGGCACATGGCACTTCGGCAGGCGGAGTTCAAAATGCAATTTATACTCCTCTTTTGTCTTTTATTATTTTATATTTATATACTATAATCGTATAAATCAAAATGCCATATGCCATGCCATGCCATGCCATGCCATGTCATGTCATATCGCTCGCCTGTTGCAGCCCTCAGGCCTCCTCAGCGTCTCTAGCTCACTGGTCTCAGGACGAGGAGCTGATGAGACGGCAACGAGTAACACGAACAGCTTGCGCCTTGCCTCGACTATCGATCTGACGATCTCTTTTCTCTTACGATGAACGATCGA
Source organism: Cymbomonas tetramitiformis (assembly GCA_001247695.2). NCBI lineage: Eukaryota > Viridiplantae > Chlorophyta > Pyramimonadophyceae > Pyramimonadales > Pyramimonadaceae > Cymbomonas > Cymbomonas tetramitiformis. The sequence continues at coordinate 6,838 of LGRX02014094.1, forward strand.
GAATCTTGATTAAATGTTGAAGCTCTGTCACTCTCACTCGACTGTCTGTCGTGTGCCTCTCGTCTCACGTCTTTGGGCTCTTTCGTGTGTCTCTGTCTGAACTGTCTGTCTCGTTTCTCGTTTCTAATAAGCGATCATATTCCTGACATTGCGTTCCGTTGTCGTTCTGTCGATTTGCGGGGTTTTGTACTTGAACTTCGTATAAAGCGATTTGGAATACTTATCGGGACGTGTTTTGAGAAGAATCATTTAAATTATAACGCTTCTCGTCTTTGAGGAGTAGGAACTTGTTGTAGCATACCAAAGGCATCGTTCAACTTCCAAACTTCAACCCGCGCAGCTGCCCTCTCATAACGCCTCTTTGTGGTGCACATGGCTTTGAGCTGGCGTGACTCGACATTGCATGTATGATCTTCTTTGCGCCGTGATACCCCGGTTGTAGCAAGGTAATACTTTTTTTTGGCCCACAACTCTATCGGCACGCCAGCCATCGATCAAACCCTAAACAAGGACTTTGGACCAGCTGGAATTTGGAGTGTACAAACTGCCTGCAATAACAGTGACACTGTAGAATATTGGGAGATGTTCATGTTATGCTGAGTTAGTTTGAGTCGCAGACATGTGATAGCAACTGAGCATATGTAGGTCAGGTTTGAACGTTTCAGACCTGTCATCTGTTTTCAGAGACCACCGGACGCCATGCTTGCCGGAAAACACCGTATTTTTTTGCCCGTGCTGTGCGTCCAAGGTTTTCGAAGGTTTCCTTGATAGCAACTACCCGTGTTGTAGGACATAGATTCTCCCTCACTGTTCGATGTGTCGACATACAGCTCGAATCCACCTTGACAACAAATAGCGAGGGCGCGAAGTGCTCAAGAGACCTGCAGCAAAGTCCGAATGGAAACGGTAACCAACCAGCAATCCTTTTCACAGGCACTTTTTCCATTAGAACTAAGGCGAACAGGTATTTTTGCCTAACATGCCACGTGACGCATTCGTGGTGAATCATGCGCTTATGGCTTCGCTTTGTCGGACTTCTATTTCGCACAGCTCTCTCGGAACAGGAAGGTGGTGGTCGCAGAAATGAGCCGAAATCATACGCCAAAGTTCGTGATACATCGTTCACAATAAGTTGGTGAGTAAACTTGGGTAAAAGCACGTTTAGGTCGGCAACTGGGTTGTGCAGGGTGTTATTCACAAAGGATGGCTTGAGCGGAAGTCGGCTTACTCCCTTTTGGTCAGTAAAACAAACCTCGTTACATTCTGCTCCTGATGATGAGAGGAATCCGTAGAAACCAGGGGAGTTTTTGGCCACTCTTTTTGGTTTTAAAGTTTTTTCGCCTCGCTGGGTGTTTGAAACCCTTTCTTAAGTGCGCAAGTGCGGGCTTCACTTGGTTTCTGAGTAATGTTAGTATTCCGTCCGTCTATACTGCTGTATTGCGCAGGGAGAATCATGGAAAAAAAGGTATTTCACGCTGGTGAAAGCTTCGGAGGGTTACTTCTTTCGCTACTACCCGGAGGAGACATGTATAAATATGAGGGTAATCTTTGAAACCCCTATCCTTTACCCATACATGTTAGAAGTGTATGCAGTTTGCCACCACTACCACCACGGCTGGCACAGAGAGTTTGCGCGGACCTGTAGCGTTTTCCGTAACTGTTTTGCTGCGGTCTTCACCCAAGGCAAACTGAACTAACCCTTAACCCCGGTCTCGGAAGGGCCTTCAGCACACGTTTTCTGGCTTCACGCTTTCGGGAAGGGTTGCGAGCTTGAGAACTTGTCGGATAGCAGGGGTAATTGTTGGCAAGACGATGCTGCTTCTCCAGTTCATGCGAAATGAGCGCTGTCGTGTTGACCTGCTGGCGGAGGCTCTATTTCTACACCTTGCATGGCTTTTGCGTGATTGCGATTCTTGGTTCGACGCCGTGCTTGTCTTTGAGTGATTAGGAATCTTGGCGTTGCGTGTGACTGCTATCTGTCGCTGTGTGGCTCTCTGTAGCTGTGATACGGTATCTATGGGCGACTCTTTTTGCTGTTGACAATGGATCTTGTTTGCGACTCCGTTTCTTTCTTCTGCCCTATCGACCGTCCCTATCGACTGTCTTCACTTTGAGAACTTTGCCTCCGATTCTTCTGCGGGACTGGGGCCGTGGTGCTGTTGTGGACACGGTTCGCGTGTGGTCTTCGTGATTTAACCGTCTCAACAGGGCGAGGCGCGAATCGGCGGCGCTGCGATCTTTACTGAGCTCAACACTGACAGCGAGGCCAAAGAGCGGGGAATCAAAAAAAGAGGCCCAAATGACTTCATTTTCGAATTTAAGGTGAGAACAAGGCTTGCATGTTATTGTACGTGATGACGTGTTCTTGGGGAACGCCGAACCTTTCCCTTCGTTTCTTTTGCGAGTTCCTATTTCCGATCACTGTGCAGCGAAAAATGTTGTTCTCAGAGTTGACGTCAGAGAAGATGCTTCGGAGTTTTCCTCGCTATGTGGCCGTGTGATAGCAGCTATTTGGCGCGTGTGACAACGGCTCTGTAGCGCATGTGACAGCGGCTCTGTAGCGCATGTGACAGCGGCTCTGTAGCGCATGCTGCAGCGGCTCTGTAGCGCATGTTGCAGGAGCTCTGTGGCACGTTTGGCACCCGGTATGTGGCGCACGTGTGCCAGCAGCTCTATGGCGTGCACGTGACAGTAGCTTCGTGTCGCGTTTGACAGCAGCTCCTTCGTCCTTGTGAGATCAGCTCTGTGGTATCTGTGGCAGCAGCTTCCTGCCGCGTTTCACTGCAGCTCTGTGGCGTGTGTTGTAGAAGCTCTGTGGCAGGCTCGGTCTCAGTTTATCTCTGAAGTCAGTCAGTCAACAAGGTTTCTGTGAGGATGTCCGCGTGAAAAATTGTAAATGATTCTATATCAGAGAGCCGGAGGATTTGGATCCTCCAGTTTCGTAGTTTTCACTCAAGAGCAGAACCTTCTTCTTGTTTTCTAATGAGTGGCTGGTCACGTTTTCCTGAAGATAAGTACTTAATTTTTTTGGGACGTCTCGTTGGTTTGTGTAGCCGATGCTCGGAGAGTGCGCCACGTGGATCCTGAAGGCGCCAAGCGAAGGCGATGGGGTAGACTGGTGAGTTTTGTGCACATATGCAGTTTCCTGGAAACCGCATTCTTCGCGGCTCAGGATACTTATGAGCTTTAGCTTGTTCTAAACCAGCCTGCAAGATGTATGTTCATCCAAACTGAAACTCTGACTAATTCCTTCGCTTTTCACAGTGCTTTGTCTTGCTATTTGAGTACTGCAGAAACGATGCTCGAAGCGCAGGAAACCTGATATTCTGCTTATTTCGTGAGAAGTGCTCGTCACTTACTTCTCCAAAACACAGGGTTAGCAAAGGTGGTCCGCAGAACTTTCTGTGGCTCAAACTTATCGTTCAGCCCTCAAGTGGTCGGCGAGAACAAGGGTTGCATACAAGCTCATGAAGATACCACAGGTCCATCAAACGATTGCGGCCTTGTGTGTAAAAAAACTGGGTTTCTGTCGTCTAAGATGCCCCCTCCAATGATTCACTGGGACACCCCAGGTGCTCTTTCTTGGAGGAAGCAGCCACGACCGTTGCGGAAACTCCAGACAACCTTATGGAAGCTCAAGATCTTGTCAAGATGGATGCCGACGGAGCGAGAGATGACGACGACGACGACGATGACTCGGATGATGATGACGATTCTGATGATGATCGTCCCGCGCCTGCTGCGAGAGCTGCGCCCGCACCGACACCGGCAGCCAACAAGCGCCTGTCGGTTATGATAGCGAAGTCGGGCTCCGTTTGCTCGGAAGATGGGTCGGACGTTGCAAGTCTTACAAAAAATCCCATCCCTGCCCCTGCTGCTGTCCCGGCTCCACCGCCTGCGGCACCCAGTATGACCTCATCAGCGCCACCTCCTTCTGCACCGGCGGCCGTAGCTGGCTCCAAGTCGGCACCGAGAGGTGAAAGCAAGTTCACAACTTGTGCCTTCCATGGGTCGGATGGTTTTCCCAGAATCGGACTCTCCAGTGCCTACTTCCGTGATGCAGAGGCCGCGACGAGCCGTTTATTTGCACACCACTTATGAAATGCAGCATCTCCTCTATGCACTTCTTTGTCTGGTATTGCTCCACGAGACATGGTGTGCCTCCTGGTCGGTTCGGGATGCCTTCCCTCAAAGTGGTGTGCAGACCAGACCTTTCTTAGACCTGAAGCTCCTCCGCCCTTTCCCCTGTAGGTTGCCCCTTTAGGTTGTATTGCTATCGAAAGCAGCAGCGAGAAAACAGGATTGGCACTGAACGGTGCGTGTACTGCGATGCTTCACAGGGCTAAATGGCGAATTGTTGAAGAGCAATGACTCGGACAGCGATGACGATGATGACGACGACTCCCCTAACCTTGGAGCCATGCTGAGGGGTGGGGCTCAATCTAAGCCCAAGATCCAAAACCAGCCCGCTGCCGCAGCAGCAGCCCCAGCACCGGCACCAACATCTGCTCCACCTCCACCCTCGGTGAACATCTCTGCACCCCCACCTCTCAAACCAGCCTCCAACCCACCCCCACCTCTCAAACCAGCCCCCAACTCCACCCCACCTCCACCTCTCAAACCAGCCCCCAACTCCACCCCACCCCGCCCATACGAGCCCACAAGAACCCAAACCAGCCCCCCGGCAGTAAAACCACGCCGCCGCCCTTCACGGGCATCTGTTGCTGCACCACCACCTCCGCCTGCACGGGCCTCCGTGGCTTCCCGCCACCTGCTCCGCCTGCACGGGCATTCGTTGCTGCACCACCACCTCCGCCTGCACGGGCCTCCGTGGCTTCTCCGCCACCTCCTCCGCCTGCACGGGCATCTGTTGCTGCACCACCACCTCCGCCTGCACGGGCCTCCGTGGCTTCTCCGCCACCACCTCCACCCGCAAGGGCCTCCGTAGCTGCCCCCCCACCACCTCTCCACCGTGAGGACTGTTAGCTACCCCCTCACCACCTCCACCCGCCAGAGCCTCCGTGGCTGCCCCCCACCGCCTCCACCCAGCTAGTCCAGAGCCGGACACACAGGTGCGCTCCCCCGAGTCCGCCCCCTCCCCCGAAGCTGTGGGAAACCACATGCATACCTTCCTTTGCACCAATAATGCTCCTCTTCTGTGCGCATGCTGCTCTCCCCTGGCTCCCCCTGGCTCCCACCATGCCGCCCCTCCCCTGCAACCCCTCTCCTGGCCTCCCGGCATTCCACCCTCCCCTTGCTCGTGCGCATGCTGCCCTCCCCTGGCTCCCCCTGGCTCCCCACCATGCTGCTATCCCCCATCACTCCCTACAGCAACATATCGTATAGCTCACCCCTCCCACTCTCTGTTTGCCTCAAACCACAGCGAAGAGGAATCGACCGAAGAAGGCTCATCGGGGCAGCACGTGCTCCGACTGGGGGCAATCAGACAGTGACAATGAGGAGGACAAGGGTCCAAGTCTGGACGATCTCCTGACTAAGATGAGGTGCGTATCCTCGTCCCCCTCCCCCCTGCATTTCGATGACGAGAACAAGGGTCCGAGTCTGGGCGCCCAGGCTGCTAGGGGTCCGCAGGGAGCCCCGGCTGCTAAGGGTCCGTGACGAGCCCCGGCTCCTAGGGGTCCGCAGCAAGCCTAGGGGGCTCCTCAGGGTATACGCGTGGCACCCTGCATGCCCCACACTGTCGCGAGGATAGTGACAACCGGTGGGGCTCTCCGGCATTGACAGGAAGGACAAGGCGGAGGCGCTCGCGAACGAACCTCCACGACCGCAGTCTGCACTCGTGTCCCAGCTCAAGACCGGCAATTTCGATCGCCGCCAGGCCAGCGCGGTGACCGGTGGACCGAAGCCGCCGCCGCCGCCAGCAGGCGCAGCTTCCTCTGGGGGTCCGAGCACTCCCCCATCAGGAACGACGGAGCCGCAGTCACCCACCCTCTCTGCCGCGGAGCGGATCAAGGCACTCCAGTCGAAGGTGGAGCCGCAGGAGAAGCCGAAGCCCCCCCCACCCCCGCGTGTTCATGGCAAACCGCATGCCGCATCGATTGCCGGGCCCGGTGCACAGACCATGATGCGGAAGATGGAGCTGGAGGCCAACTGGGAACAGGCCACCGACCCAGCCCCCGATTCCCCCGTCAGCGAGGCGGAGTCCCCCACCGCAGAATCGAAGTCCCCCACCGCAAGCCACCAGCAAAAAGGCAAAAGGCCATCGCTGCTGCGGGCGTCGATTGTGAACGGTGCGCCATTCCGTCACATGGCGGCGATTCCCGTGGAGGTGGCAGAGCTTGGACACCCAAGCTGTTGCAGCTGCAGTTGCTGCGGGATGACAGGTGCTGTGGTGGATGTGAGGCGCTCAGTCACTGTGATGTGCTAAGGGGGGGGGTACGAGTAATTCTGTACTGAGATGACTGCGTGCTCGGATGGATGGGTGGTGGGAGGGAGATGGGCCTCTATTAGGGGAGAACACTTTAAGTCTGCCGGTGCCTGGAGGAGGCCGGAAGAGGTCGACAGCGTGTGACGTCTCCACGTTGCCTTTGGACATGCTCGAAGCCCTCAAGAATGACCTCGAAGAGTGCGCCACCGTGGCACCCCTTAAACCTCCTTCCTCTGAGCATGGGGTTTGCTTATGTGAGGAGGTGGTGCAAGGGCATGGGGTTTGCTTATGTGAGGAGGTGGTGCAAGGGCATGCGGTTTGCTTACGTGAGGAGGTGGTGCAAGGGCGCGGGGTTGATGACGCAGAAGAGCTGAAGATTCCCCGGAGACCCCTACGAAGGAACCGGAGTCTGCAGGCTCGGTGAGTTGGACAGGGAAGCTGCCGGAGTCGTGCAAAAGGGTAGTGTGGTAATGGCACATAGAGAAGCTGCCGGAGTCGTGTGAACCGGTAGTGTGGCGATGAACGTAGAGAAGCAGCCGGAGTCGTGTGAAACGGTAATGTGGATGCGAAGCGGTCGTGTGGAGATGACACACGGAAACATAGTCGGAATGAGCATCGATAACGTGGATATGACGTTGATTACACCGCCTCATGCCACATGAGTGGCCACCCCGGCCCTGTGGCAGCTGGTCGACCCAGTTGAGTGAGGGAGGGCGCAAAGTATCGTTCCTTTGTCCTTTAGAGGCTCCCGTGTTGCCTGGGCCTGCCTGGCCAACAAAGGGTGTTAGGACGCCCTTGTGAGTCTGTGAGGCACCATTAGCTATTGTGTGACGAGGGCCTCGATGGTGACAAAGCTGAACCGGTTGCTTCAGGTGCAGGAGCCGGAGTATCCCAAGGTGCTCTTCTCCGGGTGGCTTGACAAGAAAGTGCGGTCGCGGCTGCAGGCGAGCTCCTCGTCTCCCACTCTACATCTGGAGCAAGCCCCCCCCCCGATGTGCGGTTTTGCGGCTTTGCGTGGGGTGTAGGTGGGGGTGGCGCTGACAGTTCGATGGGGCTGTTGAGGGGGGTTACAGAGCAACAAGTACACGCACCGCTTCTTCGCACTGGTAGAGGTGTGCGCCTTGCTCATCAAGAATGAAGGATGTGGGATAGCACTGCTGACGCGGCTCTCTCCGAGATTTGCCCAGTATTGCGCGGATAGTCTGCGGCCGCCTGAATAAAAGTGTGCAGTAGTCGGAGCATCTTAGGGCAGATCTGGCGCGGGTGTGACGGAGCTTGATGCGCGGTCGCATCTTCTGGAGCCACAGCGCCGCAGACCCTCGCGACCGCCGAATAGAAGAGCGGCAATGGAAGGGAGGCACCACTGCCAGGCATGTGCTCGCACTAGGACACGCGGTTGGGCACGAAGAGGGCAGGGGCGCCAGGTGGCGGGAGAGCTGAGGGCTGAGGGAAGGCGTCTGTGGTGAGAGGGACGGGATGCAGACCGCACCCGGGACTTTCATGTTCCAGCATTTCATGGATGAAGATCGAAAGGTTCTCAAGGTGTGCACCCTGAAGGCTGTGCGTCTGCTCAGTATGCACGACCTGCTGACGCCTTAGGTACACGAGGGGCTCATCTTGACGGCACATATGCCTCTGCCACCGGCTTCACTCTGGTAACAGTTGCAAGGGAAATACACGAGCGCGCCAAATGAGGAGAGGTGAGGCATTCTCTGAGGGCCTCCCAGGCGGGAGTGAGCATGTGGATGCGCGCCGAGGGCCTTCCCTGGGGTGATCCGAGCTGTGCGGCGCTGCGGAGGAGATTCTTCGCCCTAATGGTGCGTGGTGGGAGCAGGGCGAGGACCCTGTGACTGGGGCCTCCTTCGTGTCGGAGATCGAGGACGAGGCACATTTACAGAAGCTGGCTGGCGGAGGGACGCTCAAGATGGTTAGCAGTAAGGATCTCTTCATGTGTTTCATGGTGCGCAGCCAGGATCAACCGCCAGCTCAGCGCTCCTCGGCGCGCAGCCAGGATCAACCGCCAGCTCAGCGCTCCTCGGCGCGCAGCCAGGATCAACCGCCAGCTCAGCGCTCCTCTGCACGCAGCCAGGATCAACCGCCAGCTCAGCGCTCCTCGGCGCGCAGCCAGGATCAACCGCCAGCTCAGCGCTCCTCTGCGCGCAGCCAGGATCAACCGCCAGCTCAGCGCTCCTCTGCGCGCAGCCAGGATCAACCGCCAGCAGCCCCAACTCTGCCGTGCGGTACAGACGCCCATAGGGCCGAGTTCTCCGAGAGCTGGATTGTGTTCTCGCCATGAATCTGGACGGCCCTCGCATCTCGACGCAAGCGCCCATGCAGCTTGAGACCCTGACCGGCTCTTGCCTGTCCGACGGCTCTGAGACAAGATGGGTTGGGGGGTGACCGGGGACTGCGCTCAGTCAACGACGGATGACAAGCAGACGGCCATGCTTATACTGCGCCTCTCCAGCATGGAAGAGTTCACCGGATGGTGCGCACCCCGGGGGGAAGGGCCCGTCTGCCTCAGGCCGAGGCCTTCTTCGCGCCATCCGCCTCGCTCACCTCCCTGGATGCACTGCCCGCATTGTCCCCAACCTCCCCATGGGCACCCTGCCCTGCTCATCCTGCTGTAGCCCACCGCATTCCTCCCCTGTACCCTGCCCTATCCCCCCCACACACACACACCCAACCCCCTGCACCCCACTCTCATCCCACCTCTGTACCCTGCCCCGCTCACTCCCTCCACTTTGTCTGGCCAACAACTTTCCTCCCGGCCCCTCCGTGGCTTGGGTGCCCTCCACCCCGCTTCTCCCCTATCTCCCGGCGTCCTTGTGGAGAGGTGGGGAGTGGGCGGGGGAGTACTTGTTTGGCAGGATGGAGGCGCTCCAGGGTGTCATCGCCAGCTGCCCACAGCTGCAGCCCAAGGACTGCCCTGAAACGAGGGCACTGGCCACAGAGGCTCCGGCAGAGGCACCCCCGACACCGGCAAAAGAGGCAGAGCCGGAGAAACCGGTGGAGGAAGTGGCGCCCGCAGCGGTGGAGGAGGCGGAGAAGCCGGAAGAGAAACCGGCATCTCCAAAGAAGGCGAGAGAGGGGGTTAGACTGTCGATGCTGCTCGCGGGTCCGGGCGAATGGCAGCCCGTGTCTCCGGTCCTGCACAGCGGCTGGCTGGAGAAGAAGGCTCACCACAAGTCCGGCCTGCTGCGTGGGTATGCGCGCCACACAAGACCCCCCCCTCCCCTCGTCCTGCAGTCCCAGCTGCCGTGGCACTCTCATGCTCCAGGCAGAGGAGCATTCGTCAGGGCAGGGCGCAGCCTTGCTCCCCCAAACATAGCGGAGGCGGCCCTTGTGAAACGCTCTTCCACCAGTGCCGTGCGCCGCAGCTCGGGGTTGGCTGCTGATGCCCTCCAGCATGGCCCGGTCCAACCACAGGCGCCACCACAGACCCTCCGCAGGACCCCTCACCTTGCAGTGCGCTCATCTGCGCCCGGGTGCTGCGGACTTTGAGAGCTGGCAAGGGGGGGTCGGCAGGTCCAACTGGAAGAGGCGCTTCTTCGTGATGGGACAGCTCAGCGACGAAAAGGCTGGCACCCGCGTCGTCATTCGATACTGCACTGATAGCAAGGGCGATATTGAAAAGGCGCGATGCTACCCCCACCCTCTCCCCTCATCGTATGCCTCGCTTCCAGGTTCTGGCGCCGCCCATCCCCGCATGTTCCTCCTTTCCATGCCTCCTGAATGCCCGCCTCACCCCCCAGGCCCGAGGGATCCCCACCCCTCGCCTGCATTCCGACTGGTGTGTACCGTACACGAGCAGCTGAGCAAGCCAGAAGTTGATGTGACCTTTCCACGGTCCCCTCCCATGGTCCCTGCAAGCTGCTTACTGCTTCGGCCGGAAGGGGAGCCGACTTGCTGTTTGGATTGTGGCGGAGCGGTACGGCCGATTGTCCTGTCAGCAAGTGATAGGCATGAACGGGGGAAGGGGGAGGGGGCTGGGTGAGCAGGGGTGGTGAAAGGTGAGTTGATAGTGGAGGAGATGGAGGCGGGGCCGCTGGACACGTTGGAAGCGATGAGGCGCGTGGGGCTGGAGGCCAAGCACGCCTTCAAGCACGCCGGGACCAACCTGTTCTACATGCAGTGCGCCGGCCATGTGCCTCTGTACATCAAGGTGCCCGCCACAGCCCACCAGACCAGTGCGAGGGGGTTGGGAGGCAGGTAAAATGGGAGGGGGGACTGGAGGCAGGCAGGAAAGATGGGGTTGGGGGAAGCAGATGGACTAGGAGCTGGGGGGCTGCTAGGCGAGGATGGACTAGGAGCTGGCGGGGCTGCTAGGCGGGGATGGACTAGGAGCTGGTGGGGGTGCGAGGCGAGGATGGACTAGGAGCTGGCAGGGGCTGCTAGGCGGGGATGGGCTAGAGCTGGCGGGGGCTGCTAGGCGGGGATGGGCTAGGAGCTGGCGGGGGCTGTAGGTGGTGGACGTGACTAGGAGCTGCGGGGGCTGCGAGGCGAGGATGGACTAGGAGCGGGGCGGCGAGGCGAGAGGACAGAGCTACGGGGCCAGGCGAGGATGGACTAGGAGCTGGCGGGGAGCTGGGAAGCAGATAGAATCGGAGTGGACGGTGATCGGGAGTTTGTTAGGCGCGGTACAGTGCAGTCTGATGAGCGCGATGTGCGCAATGGAATGCTGCCACGTGGCCATGCGATGTGCGCAATGGAATGCTGCCACGTGACCATGCGATGTGCGCAATGGAATGCTGCCACGTGACCATGCGATGTGCGCAATGGAATGCTGCCACGTGACCATGCGATGTGCATAATGGAATGCTGCGCGTGACCAGCGTTGGAATGGAATGTTGCCACGGACCATGCGGTGTGCGCAATGCTGCCACGTGACCATGCGATGTGCGCAATGGAATGCTGCCACGTGACCATGGGATGTGCGCAATGGAATGCTGCCACGTGACCATGCGATGTGCGGTGTGGCCTAGTGTGGCAGGGAGGCCTGCTGTCCTCCGCATTGTTGCGATGCAGAGCATCAGAGGCCTCATCCTCGAGATAACCGTGTCTGAGGGGTGATGAGTACCTCATCTGCCCGATGGGGGTGGTGGCCGTGGATGTTTGGTCTCACGTGGAGCGTGGGCATGGAAGCAGGCCGACGACCCAATGGCGCGCGCCGCATGGCTGGGAGCGCTGAAAGATATCGGGGTGGAAATCAAGGTGACGCTTCTGTAGTACACTAGCGCGTGCAAATAGCTCCCTCTCCAGAACGCTGCGGTCGAGAGGGTGGATCATTTGGGTCCTCGGAATATTCCCTAAGGAGCCACGTGGGCATATTTCTAGTCCGCGCCACAGAGACGAGAGAAGAGTCAGCCGGCGAGGCCGTGGCCGCTGCCTATCCGGAGCGGTCAGCGAGGCCCGCATGAAACCTTGACTTTGGGACGGCCGGGGTGGGGAGGTGGATGCTCGAGCAGGGCGAGGACCAAAAGGACAAGATGCTGTCGGATTTGGTGCAGTCGCTGGGGGGCGCCGGCGTGGCCCAGGACCGCGCAGCGACCATCCTGCAGGGAGGCGACGTGCGCGACACCTCGCAGAGCTTCCTCATGTCCTCGATGCCTTCGATGAATGACTCGCCCGGGCTCATGGAGCAGCTGCACAGGCACAGCGCGTCCAGGTGCGCTGCCACCTCCACGCCTTCCTCGGCGCAATCGTCCGGCACGAGCTGACTGCACCGGGGAGCCCCGGGTACGCATCAGGGCCTCAACCAGCGGCGAGGGGGAGCAACGGCTGGTGCAGTTGCTGCCGTCGATTCGGGGCTCGGGGTGTGCCATTAGATCTCTTGTGGGTGAGGGGAATCGTTGGCTGTTGGCTGTGGTGCGAGGCGTCTTGGCAGCCCCACGACAGCGACTGATTCGCCGGGGACCAAGGACAAGAAGAAGGACTCGCCAGGGACTGAGGACAAGAAGAAGAAGGACTCCGAAGCTGAGCCCGGGCAGATGCCATACCCATACCCACCCTACGGGTTCCCTCCCCCACCGGGTGGAGGGCCACCCATGCCGGGAATGCCCCATCCAGGGGCTCCGGGCGTGCCCCCCTACCCCTACCCCTACCCATACCCTTATCCTTATGCCATGCCTGACGGCACTATGCCACCCCCGCCTGCAGGGATGCCTGTGCCCCCGTACCCCTACGCCTTCCCTCCAGGAGCCCCTGGGGCCCCTCCTCCACCTGGTGCTGCGGTGGCACCTCCCGCACCCCCAGGGCCGGGAGCAGCAGCACCCCACCGCCGCCTCCTGAGCAGCTGCCGCACCACCGCCCGCACCCGCCGCGCGCGCCCCGCACCGCCACTCACCCCGCCACCACCAGGGTGGCGGCACCCCCACCGCCACCGCCACCAATGCCAGGAGCAGGTGAGTGAGAGGCCCAGCTCCGGCGCGTCCCCTAAGCTGCTCTTGCCCTTCCCGGACTCCTCAGCGCCCATTGTTGCACAAGCACCTGTTCACCCCTGCAGCGAAAGGACCACATCCGTAGCCTCTCCTGTGGCTGTAAGAGCCCCAACACAACCAGCGCCGAGTGACCCGCGGTGCGCCTTCTGTAGATTCATGCGGGGTCACGCCACCTCAGTGGTAAGGAAGGCTGACCTGTCTCGTACCTTGACCTGTGGGGAGCGCGCCTGCTGCTGCCGTGCACGTCTCGCTGGAATCTAGTTCGCCGAGGGTTAATGGCTCGCATGCCGAAAGATCCCCTTGTGCGGTGCTGCAAGGAGCGCCGTGAGCAGATGCCACGATCTTTAAGCCAGCCCATTCGCGATCCGCATCCCCCCGCCGAGCCGCCGGCCACTGCCCAGATGTCCCCGCCGAGCTGCCTGCCCCTGCCCAGATGTCCCCCGCCGAGCCGCCTGACCCTGCCCAGATGTCCCCCGCGAGCCGCCTGACCTGCCCAGATGTCCCCCAGCCGAGCCGCCTGACCCTGCCCAGATGTCCCCCGCCGAGCCGCCTGACCCTGCCCAGATGTCCCCCGCCGAGCCGCTGACCCTGCCCAGATGTCCCCCGCCGAGCCGCCGGACCCTGCCCAGATGCCCCCGCCGAGCCGCCTGTCACTGCCCAGATGTCCCCCGCCGAGCCGCCGGACCCTGCCCGGATGTCCCCCGCCGAGCCGCCTGCCCCTGCCCTGGATGTTCCCCGCCGAGCCGCCTGCCCCTGCCCAGATGTCCCCCGCCGAGCCGCCTGGACCCTGCCCGGATGTCCCCTGCCGAGCCGCCTGCCTCCTGCCCGGATGTCCCGCCGAGCCGCCAACCCTGCCCGGATGTCCTCCGCCGAGCCGCCGGACCCTGCCCAGATGTCCCCCGCCGAGCCGCCGGACCCTGCCCGGATGATGGCGCGCTCTCACGGGCGATCCAGGCAGAGAACAGTGCGTGTGTTTGTCATTCTCCTGATCTGCGGGTGGATGGTCTTCAGGGGCTCCACGACCCCCTCCGCCTCCACCAATGCCTGGCGCTCCTCGGCCACCAGGACCACCCCCGCCCCCACCGATGCCTGGCGCGCCTCGGCCACCAGGACCACCCCCTGCTCCCGGGGCGATGAAAAACCTTGGTGCTGGCATCCTCGGCAAGGGGCTGAATAAGCCGCCGCCTCAACCCAAGGACTCAGTACGTTCTCGCCCCCCCTTGCAGCTTCTTCCTATTGAGTCTGGCATGCTTCCTCCCATCCAGCCATGGGAGGGAGACCTGCTGGTGACCTCCCCCACGCTGTGTGTCCTGCGCCTTGCGCTGCGTCCGCGCCCAGCCCTGGAGCGTGGAACCGATTGGAGCTCTCCGTGATGGGAGAGGTCCCCGAGCGGTAGAAAGGCCGATGCGGTGGCAGCGAATGGAGGGTGGCGCCAGGCTGTGGGACGATTCGATTCCCTCTGGATGTGTGGGCGGAGGCGCTGGGGCAGAGCGCTTTGCGAGGGGCGGCTTAGTTGTACGCCACGTGGCGGGTGTGCGGCGCAGGTGAAGGTGGACGGCAAGACGATGGGGATGAAGGATGGCTTGAAGGCGGTGATGGTGGGCGCGGACATTGCGGACGGCAGCCGGCAGCCGGCGTGTGACAATTTCCTGGAGTCCTTCGAGGATATGGAGGAGGACCTGTGCCGCCTGATCGAGCACTACCCCAAGCTCCTGCAGAAGCAGTGTCTCGACCCGCAAGTGGTACGCCCGGAGACGCCGCATTAGCCCCGCCTATTTCAGATGTCACCTGCAGGCTCGTGCATGGTCTTCTGCGTGGCGTACTTGGTGTGAGACCGAGCCCGTGCAGTGGTATGCTCGACTTGGTGGTGCTACAGCCCTGTCCTGCTCCTGCACGTTGTTCCTCCTTTGGGATAGGTCCAGCTGCCGTTGGCTGCGGTACCTTGCCTGCTACTGGGTCTTTACATGCACCAATCATTCGGCCATCCAGTACCGAAGCAGCAGGACTAGCCCAGGAATCCTGTTGGGCTGCGCTCTGGTCTCGCGCCCGAAGAGGGGCGAAAGGGTTTGTCCAAGGCGGAGCGAAAGCGATCCCGGATGCTGCGGGTGTGCTGTGCCGTGTAGGCGTATGAGCTGATGGAAGTGTGGGAGGAGAATTTCCTGAATCACCTCACCAAGGTGCCACAGTCAGCCCGCCACCCCTGCGCGCCCTGCTAGTCCCCGGCCTTCGCACTCCAGATCTCTTCTCGTCACGGACCTTGCGATGGCTGGAGGGTCCCTGTCGAATGTACTGCACTCTTGCAGCAGGGCACCACACCGAGTGCACCGATCACACGCCGGACGGAAGCAGGCTGTGTCTAGGACGGGTGGGCTGGCGCCGTTTCGGCACTCGGAATAACGCCCGGGCCGCTCATGTGTGTCCCATCAAGCGGGCGGGGCTGCTTGGTGGGGATGCAGGCGGAGGATTCCCAATGGAAGAAGAAAGTGGCAGCTTTCGACATGTGGTTCTATGAGGACACGGCCAAGGTAGGGCAGCATCTTGAGCCCGCCCCGGGTGGGAGGACTCGCACCTCCGTACAGGCGCCGATATGATCCATTCAGAGCAGAAGATGAGCGCGAGGGCCGGCTCAAAAGGGTCCCTCAGGGGTAGATGGGAGAAGAACCTGGTGTGCCGGCTGCGTGTGGTTGGACCTCGCATGACGGCTGCGTGTGGTTGGACCTCGCATGACGGCTGCGTGTGGTTGGACCTTGCAGGCGAAGGAAGAGGCGAAGAAAAAAATGGATCAGGTTGGGCGTGCCCCCGTTCTCCATTCTCATTCCATCGTCACATTGCTTCGTCTTTTTCCCGTTCCGCGCCACGTTCCTGTCGAGCGCTGCCTCCGAAGTTTAGCTTCGCTTGGGGTGGGGAGTTCGTCCTGCCGCGTCACTCGCGATGCGGATGCGCGAAGCAGGGCTGGACTGTAGCAGTAGGACTGCAGGCTACAGAGCCGAACGTTGACATTGCCAGAGGGGCGTCATTGTACCAGTTATCCGCTCTGTACTGGTAAGACCCGGTGGTTTGGCATAGTAAGATGCGAGGGGTTGTAGGGGAAACCCTGAGGCAGGCGTTCAGGTGGCTAGGCCGCTTGTTCCGTGGACATCTTCCAGATGCACCGTGCCCTCCGTGGAAAGGGAGACCAGTCGAGGAGTGCGCGTTGTACGATGCTATGTGAGACTGGATGGGCCTGCCAGGGTTGACTCGGAGTGCTGGGAATGGGGGTCACTCTCCAGGTACTGAAGAAGCGCGTGGAAGAGGAGAAGAAGAAGGAAGGTGCAAAGACGCAGGGGGATTGCCAAGCGGAGCTGTTCAAAGCTATCAACAAGAGAGCCGCATTGGCTGACGGGGAGGCGGCCGTCGAGGAAATGAAGAACATGAAAAAGGGCAAAATCACCAAAAAGAAGAAGGAACCAGGTAGGGCCGCATCTTTGGCTCTGAACCGTGTCATGCACAGTGTCGATTGCAATAAAGCGATGATTCCTGCTGCAGTTGCATGCAGTGACGCCATCCACAGCTTGACGGTATGCAGCAGGTGGAGAGGAGAAGCCACCATGGGATGCCTCGGTCAAGTAGTCCCACTCCATTGCCCTCTGAATTACAGAGATGGGAGGTATTTTCTGCCATGCATTGTAGCACTGCTGGGGTGGTGCTCTGCAATCATTGGATGAAGAAATAGTGTTGCAGACAAGGAAAGCACTCTGGAATGTGTGCACCTGCAACAAGCATCTGCACACAAGAGTGACCACATGTGCGTACTTGCAGTACAGATGATTGGATGCATCAATGTCGGCCTTGCAAGTGGATTACAGTATGACGCCCTGATGTATAAAGAGAACGCTGCTGTGAGCAAGCAAGGAGAATTAAGTTTACTGTAGTATTGGATTCGTAACCTAAATTGTGACACATTAATTGATGGTATCAAAGTGTGGATTATTACTATTACTGTTTACCAGTATTTGTGTGCAATTTTGTGTTATAGGTCATATTTTGCTAGAATAAACCATTATTGGCTATTTGGGGATCCATCGGCACTATCGGAAAGTTTCAAGTCATAAACCTGGTAAGGGTTTACAGTGTAGAATGGGATTGGCATTCGCATCGTTTCTGTGAAACATGATATCAAACGATATTCGGAATTGCCAGTACCAGTTATTATTGCGAGATGTGCATGGCATAAATGTGTAATGGCATCTATCTCTGTGAAGTCATTGGAAAATCTGGTTCTTAAGTTATTCGCAACGAAACTACATTCATCTTTAAGTACACCTGATAGAGTTGAATTTTGAATCGGCTCATTTTCGTCGTTTTCGCTTCGGGAATTTCTGCATCGCCTTCTGTGTCTGCCATTTTCCCGTTATCAATTCGTCTTTTCTTGGCTCTTTGCGCAAGCAGTGCGACTACCAGGTGCCCGTACTGTTCACTTGGGATAACGCCGTTTGCTTCCATTGCCAGCGGCGATGTTCCACGACAACAATATCTCTGCACTATTGAAGGCTTTGGTTGACGGGTTCTCCCAGAAGGCTCCCGTTTTCCCTGACAAAACCTTTCATCCGAGTCCATTGTGTGCAAATGACGCAGCATAGCATCCGCACGCAACTTGATGCCAGGATGGATTTTGGCACGCCGGGTGGCGCCATTGTGTGCAAATGACGCAGCATAGCATCCGCACGCAACTTGATGACAGGATGGGTTTTGGCATGCGGGTGGCGCCATTGTGTGCAAATGACTTTGCATAGCATCCGCACGCAACTTGATGCCAGGATGGGCTTTGGCATGCAGGGTCCACTATGGTGCAGATCCTGCAGTGATCTGTGCTCTAATGCAGCAAGTGTATCTACATACACGCTTACTACATTAGAGCAGCCACACATGCTGTGATATCTGTCAATAATAATATCACGGGGCGATCCTCGGCAGGGTATCCCGTTCTGGCCTTGATAATAATTATGCAGCTGATACAGCTGCAAGCTATGTGCCACCTGCAATAGCTGCTAACTCTTAAGTCTTAATTCAGCAACCTTTCGTTTATTGGTATATCCGCATGACAATAACCTGATCTGCTCAATTTACTGAGCTATCAAATATTTTCCTAATGTGTATCGTGTATAGCCTATATACGGATGTGTAATATGTACTTATATGTAAAGAGTCAACTAAACGGCAAATACGTTTAACGGGGTACTCGTTTCGCCCATCGTAGTTTTCAGGAAATGTTGACTTTTCCCGGAATAGAGTATTGTCGTATTTTATCATAGAGTATTCCATGTAAGCGAGTACATAAGTATCGCTAACACCGCTAATAGAATTCAAAAACATACAGTCTAGAAATCTGTTTCCACCGCTTCAGATAGTGTTTGTTTTTTTTGTTCCCCACTGAATATCCACCCCACGCAAACTATTACACCGTAACAGTTCAGGGCGGTGTGCTGGATGTGACACACTGTGTCTCACCTCCGTAATCCGTACTGTGTATTCCTATAGCAAAGGGTGACAGTCCGTAGGGTTTCGGCTTATGCCGAGAGTTAATTTATGAGTTTGAGACAAGTAAAGTAAGGGAAAGCATTCTGAGTCTGTGTATAGATATATTCCGAACTCGTATATCTAACAGTCTCTACATTTTCTCGTGAGATCTGGTATCGATAGCCATCGTCGACTTCGATAAAATCGAAACTCAAACTGTCGAAGAGGACAGTTTTATCGACAGAATATAAACTCTTTCCCGATCTTAAGCGAATTCTTTGCTATAATTATTGCAAAATGAAGATTTGGTGTATCGAAACATCTACTCATCGCACAATAATTGCGTATAAATATCTACTCATACATATACATTTCGCAGCCTGTCGACAGTGAAGCCCGTCCTGGATCAGGCCGATTTTTTTGCCTTGGGCGTGCCACGGTCACAGACAAACAGCCTTGTCGCTCATGTTGAAACCCCTAAGCGACAGCGTCCCCGGACAAGGCAGTCCGAGGATACCATGGCCGTCGGAGCTTTTGTTACACTCCGAGCTAGCAGCGTCCGCGAGCTAGCAAGTTCCGATACCAGCCTAACGACTTCTAACGGTTACTTTGCTTGAAAATCAGCTTCGTTGATTTTGAGGGATCCGCGCCAGACGCGAGACCTTGGGAGTGATCGAGAAGCTTTTTTTCTCTCCAAGTTGCTGGATGTGACACTCTCGCTGGGTGTCACTATCATATAGCTGTACTAGTACTCCGTATAGTACGGGTGTCACAGATTTAGGATTTCCGGCTTAAGCCGTGCTTTCGTTCGTGTTATCGGACACTTAGTCAAGTTACCGAAACTGGAAGCATTCTGACTGTAGCCCGATATATAGCTGTAACGTATATATCTAACAGGCTATGGTGCGCCAGGCACCTTCGCCACTATTTTTGGTAGCACGATTGGCTAAATGCCTCCACTTGATGGTGCGTTGGGGGCCCAATTTGATGGTTTGAGAATGGAGGCTAGCGGTTGAGTGCACGCGTCGTTACGGAGTGATTATGTTTATCGATGCAGCGTACCCTGTGTGATTTTTCGGATGTCCACGTGATTTTTGTTCGACTGGGACTTGATCACTCTTTGCCACGGACTTCTTGCGCAACGTGTTTATCGACTTCCGCATTTCTCTCTTTGGGACCTCGCAGTTACTCCGCAACGACTGCATTTGCGCATTTCCACTTCCGCGAAGCTCCTCATTCGCTCCACGTCATCGCCGCCTTACCCCAACGCTCCCACCTATAGGATTTCCATCACGAGTGTGTCTTCTCACGCCACGCCTCCCATGGGGGCAAACAACCAAATCCACCTAGAAAGAAAATCCCGAGACGTCGCACGTCGGCACGCGTTACAAACCGACGCCTCTCTCTCCAGCAGCGGCGTTGACGGCTCCTGATCGGACGAGGTCTACCGCAGTATAGAACTCGTCATGGGACATCGACCTTATCAAACGCATTTCTCGTGATGCCCTGGGAGCTAAAGACGAGACATTCAAGGGCGACGAGCCAACCCGCAACGTGCTTTGGACGTCGCTGGTTACTTCATTGCAGACGGCATTCGAGCAGAAGAAGTCCTCCAGCGACGCCCTCTTCGACTTGACCGATGCCACCAAAGAGGTTAACGCCATCTACAACGTTATTCTCTTTACGACGTTGACATCGTTGACGATACCTAATAATTCTGCCGCACGACGTTGGGTGCACACTTCTGACCGTGCTTCCCCGCGGGATGGGAAGCGCGCTCTGCTGGAAATTACGAAGTGGCTACTCCCTCGAGTTCATCGACCTCTTGGCAACTACGAGGAACTTTGTGCCATCTACTTCGACTCCAAGCTCGACCCCGATCCTTTGATTCAGGACGACTTCGATGCCTGCCTCACGGCTATCCGCAACGATGCTTCTGGGCCCCTTGACGACATGATGGCCAAGAAGCCGCTGCTGGCCTCGCTGGACCCTGTGTTCTACGACAAGGTGCTTACTCCGCTTCGTCTCGACGTGGAGTTGGCCAAGGTGGACCTCGAGGACATCTACGACGCCCACGCTCTCGAGGTGTGGGAAAGTCAACATGGAGGTTCTGGCCGCCTGAAGCAGACTACCGCGCCTGCTCCGACTCCTACGCGACTATGTTGTATTCTGGAGGACCCGACGTACGTCGACTTATTCAAGAGTTTGAGAAGTAGTTGGACAATGCAACTTCGACTCTCGTCGCCCTCAAGGCCTCTTTCGAGGAGAGCGACGAGCACCCTGCTGGATTCGCTGATTCCCACCACCACCGCCAGCTTAGACTGATGGTAAGCGTGGGGTTTCTTTTCCGCCTTCACGTTGGCGGGATGAGCGGAACAGGACAGGTGATGGAAAGTTTCACGGCCGTAACGCGCGAGGTGGACGTTATGGCAGACCGCCTGGCCGCTTCGCCACCAATCCTCTCCATGACTTGGCCATGAATTGACCACGAATTGGCCGCAACAGCACTACAAGAAGGACTCCGCCCACAACATCTCATTTCATGTGGCCTCCTCCGCCTTCATCCCTGAGTGTGCACGTTACCCGCCTGTACATTTTTACGACACCGCGAATTGCCCCACCGACGACATGGCTTGCAAGGAATGCGACTTGGCCGCCGCGGACGAGAACGACGAGATTGTCTACGCGTTTCAGACCGCCTTCGACGCTGAGGACGACGCCGCCTTCGCGAAACTTTGCACTCGACATGAACAACCTGTTGTTCGTCACGCCGAGGAGCCCTTCACGTTCGCTGACGACATCAACATCGGCCTTCGGGCGCAGTATGCCGGTTTGCGCACTGTCTCTACAGTACCGTCCCTCACTCCGCACTTGCGCGGTGCGCGTGCAGGAGGCGAGGGATTCTCTCCGCCAGCTCAAGCAGGCTGCCGGTGGTGCTGGTGACGCACAACACTTTCCGATGATGCATTTTGACTCGGCTGCGACTGTGGAGAACGACGCCGTGAAGGGCGACAACGTTGGCATTGCGGAGAGCGACACGAGCGAGCACGACATGCCGTTCCCGAAGCAGTTCCCCGACATCGAGCCGCCCTTCGTGGACAACATGTCCTTGGGCTTTCACGACGAGTCCGAGGTTTCCATGCACTCTTTCGCCCCCGAGACTTCCTTAATTCCTCCCACGAATGATTTCTCCGTGGACGTTATCAACCTGGAGAGCGACTCCGAGAGCGACATCGAGGACGAAGCGATGGCCGTATCCGGTATGACTTGCCACCGCCCGCTACACGGGTCGGCGGTGTGAGATTGCAGCGAAGTGGATTTGGTGAGCTCCTCACTGCCGCCGTTGTACCAGCTCTCCTTTGTGTGTTTGAGCATGTGCTTGATTGGGGCCACGACGGGCGTCTGCACTTGGCTGCGGGATGGCTACACCGTCGGTGATGTCAGCACCAGACGTCTGGCAGCCGGACACCGTGGCCTACAGCACTCTGGACTCTGTCCTCGACAACAACTTCAGTCTGGACTCTGGTATTCTGGACTCTGACGATTTGGACATCTCCAATCTGGACTTTGAGATTGACAACTACAACATCTACGGTCTATGTGAACTCTGCCTTGCACGCCCGCTTTCAAAGTGGCTAGAGTAGAATTCAGACTACTAGTAGCCCTGTTAGATCTGGTTACAGGCCTGGATGCCTGCAGTGTGCAGTGCCGCTCGCTAGATTGGGACCCGCCCTGGCCAAGAGCACAGGCCCCTACTAGAAATATGTTTTCACCGTTTGAGATGGTGTTTCTTCCCTGACAAATCTGCCTGCTTCACCCTGACTTTTCCTACGTAACAATAGAGGGTGGTGTGTTGAATGTGACACTCTGGATCGGTCACTATCCTATAACGGTACTAGTACTCCGTATAGCGTACGTGTGTCGCAGGTTTGGGGTTTCCGGCTTAAGCCGTGCTTTCGTTATGTTATCCGACACTTAGTCAAGTTGCCGAAACTGAAAGCATTCTGATTGTAGCCCGATATATAGCTGTAACTATATATCTACCAGGTTCTGCCATAAGCCGATAACTTAGGTTTTATCCGACGCAATTTGGAACAAGTGTAAGCATTCTGTAACGGCACGCATTATATAGCTAAGACTGTATATACAACAGGCTTGTCCGAGAAAAAATTACAAGTTTTGTGCCGGATTTCTAGCCCCTTTCGTCAATTCAATTTTCAGTGCTGGAGACAACAAGCACCTCGCCGTCGTCAACTCGTCATCATCACCGAGCACGAGAGTGCTAGTAGTAAACACGGAGGCCGCAGCAGACCTCCTCACGATTTAGCACGAGAACGGACGTTATCGTGACGTTCGTGAAAAGGTCTTTTTGGTCGCTTCCGTTTACATCGGTACTGTCGCAGCCGTCAAGCTGCTCAAAGCTATGACACGGCGTCATACTTAGCCTTAAGCGTATGGGAAATTAGACGTTTTGGACATTTGGAGCAGACATGTTACGGATCGAAAGATGACAGACGCCCGTAATTATATCAGAAACTGCATGAGTACCACTGAATGCGGGTCGATGTCATCATCAACCCGCGTAGCTCAGTTGGTAGAGCGATTGTGATTCAATCAGGAGGTCATGTGTTCGAGTGCCATCGCGGATACCATTTTCGCCGCGATGGATTACGCTCGACCCATCTCAAACAGTGAAAAATCCCATCACGATTTATAGAGCCATAAGATTGGTATTATTTATAGGCACTGGAATAGTTCGTACTGGCTGTGATGGTGGCTTATGCCCAGGTTCAATGTTGATGCGATGATATCCACCTTCAAACCGCTCTGGCCTATGGCCAGCTGGAAGTTCCTCCTATAATACATCTGAAAAGTCTTCTCTGGTACGATCGCGTATGCATGGGCACGATGTGACCCGCGCTGATGACGTGGACACATTCCATACAACCCCCGGTACGAGCGGACAAGATTGGCTGCCACGTCATCACATCTGAGGTCGGACCTCTGAAAAGTAACTCGACACGAATGGCGTGAGGTCACGACACTTTAAAGAGGGGAGATATGTTACGGATCGAAAGATGACAGACGCCCGCAGTCGCGATGTTGGTGCGTCGTCGTCGATGTCACGCGCATACAGTAGTCGATCATCGATCTGTAACAGTCCGATCTGTACGATCGAGTACCACTGATATGCGTGAAAGGAGCATCATCCTCCGCGTAGCTCAGTTGGTTAGAGCGTCGCACTAGGGAAACGAACGTCACGGGACGGTTCAAATCCCGTCGTGGAGCCTTTTCGCCCCACGACGATATACGATGATTTGACCCGGCTCGTACAGTGAAAATCCCCGCACCGATTTCAGACGACCCCAACAAGACACCGCTAAAGCATACCCCTCCGACTTTTTGTTTTGTGTTTGGCAACCACTACCTCCTTCCACTACCGGCTGAGACCATCCGAAATTTCAAAACTGACATTTTTTGGGTGCCGGTGGAGCAGATTTCACGCTCGACAATTGAGAACCACCCTAACAACACGCCGCGCAACCAACGTCCCCGAGCAACTCGCCGCGAGGACGCGGTGTGGGGATGCCGCGGAGACGCTCACCGGGTATATATCCTAGACACGGGCGCAGGACAAGGAGCGCTTCGCATACCACCCGGAGACCGGAGGACTTTTCCACCGGCCGCGCCGGCGCCGTATGACGCAAACGGCGGGATTACCGCAATGGACATCGAGCGCGGCAATGACTCGCATCTCTCCGTCCGCGCTAGAGCGTTTCGGCCGAGATCGGCGGGAAACCACGTCGGAGCGGCAACCGGGTGGACACTTCGGCCAAGTGGGAATTGGAAATGCCACAAATTATGTACATATGCATATTCTAATGTCACGTGAGGACTATTGACCATACATAGATAGCCACAAACACCCCCCGCCCCGCCCTGCCCGCAGAGTGGAGAACTACGCACGGCGTAGCCTACGGCGTAGCCTACGCCGTAGCCTACGCCGTAGCCTACGCCGTAGCCTACGCCGTAGTTCAGGGACTACGGAGATTTCATCGCCGTAGCCCTACTACGGGACGGACTACGGTCCGCCGGGGGGAACAGGTACCGATACAATTAAACCCTGAGTACTTATGCCTCCGGGTCGCTTTGTTTTTAGGTTTCACTTCACGTGATCCTTTTAGTACACCGCACAGATAGTCACTGCGCGTATATATATATATATATATATATATACACACATCACCCCATAGGGCCTAGCCGGTGAAAGCGGAGGACGTCACTATCGGATCCCGCACGGTCAAAACAGGGGAAGAAGGCTTACCGTGAGAGGCCGGCCCGGGGCCGTTTGAAGTCAGCCCGGGCCGGTTGCGGGACGCTGGATTGTTGGATGCGGGCCGTCTCTCAAGGGTCCCGATTATGAAAATTTTCGTGAAAATTGTGCGATTTTTATGATCTTGCCATAGTTAAAATTAAAATTTTGCGCCTGCGGCGGGCAAATTTGAAGATTGGCCGGGCTGGCCGAAAGTGGGCCAGTAAAAAATCCAAATGCGGGCCGCTTCGAAAAAAGAAAGCCTTCTTCTCTGGTCGAAAATGGTTTGCAACGATGTCACCTTGCGGGGACCCGGTTCGAGCAACGCCTCACACACTTAAGAAAGTTTACCGTAGTTCCCCTGAACTACACTCTGAACTACGCCGTATTCCTGAACTACGCATTTTTTCCGACCGTAGCCGTATTTTCCGTATTCCGTAGTAGTTCTCCACTCTGTCCGCCCGGCCCCGTTACTCACGTCACGGCCAGACGAGCCGAGGACTTCGCGTTCCCTACTCTTGTTCCCAGAGCTTATGGACTAAATTAGACTTAGGGTTTGTAACGCTCTTGGGTCCATAAGGTTTCTCCGAGCCTCTTCGAACAACTGTAACGTCGACCCTCGCGTGTCGCAGGACGCGCAGCGGCCGCGCTCGGAGAAAGGCAGAAACTCTGGGAACCGGAACAAGCGGTATCCCGTATCGAGTATGCAGTGACACTGTATCGCGTTCCCCGTTCCGCGTTCCCTTTTCGGTTTTGGTTCCGTTCCGGGCATCCGGCAGGAGAGCAGGAATGTCTATCGTACCTTGTCATATGGAAATAGTCGACAGCTTGGAAATGATCGACAAAAGTGAAAAAACAACGATTTTGGCGCGATAGATATCGATTTCGACCTCGGACAAATTTTCATCATTTTAATCACGTCGAGGCAGTGGGAAAACATACTTCATTCACCTCCAGCAGCCCAGCAACGCTCAAATTACTGTGTTGCTGTTTAGCTGGAAGCTGGAAAATAGTGAAAAAAGTGAAAAAACGGTGTTTCTGAAGAGAATATAGCAGTAACTGCTTGAGGCCGAGATATATTTCAGATATGGTGTCAACACGTCCCCGACGGTATGCCACACTCGCCTATGCGTGGGTTATAGCTTGCGGTGTGCACATTTTGATTCTTGACTTAGGGTTGCTTGATGCGAGTAAAACTGACTGGATTGCGTGATCTTGTGTGCGCATGAGCAGGTCAAGTGCGAACATCACGGTAGTTGTGCCTAGAGGTGTGCGGGCAGTGGACGCCGCGAAAGCGTTTTTGGCCGGGCAGTATTCGTCCGTAGCTTCGGCCGCTCGGGCATTTGATTTAGATAGTACACAACTAGTGCATTACTATGTCAAAAAGTGGAAAGGAACTGAAGTTGAAGATGCTTTAGTGGAGGTGAAGTGCCCGCGGGCTGAAGAGTTTTTGAGTGGCGAGAGCGAGCTCCACACCCCTCGGAGTGACGCTGCTGCCGCGTTGAGTGAGATGCTTGGACATGGCGTTGATGATGTTCAAGTTTCCCAAGCAAGGGGAGATGGGAACGCCCTCACTTCGGAAAGCAATAGTGGACCATCTCCGCTCCAACCCCAAAACCTATCGACTCAGTTTGGGTGTGAAGGGAGTGGTCTCAGCGATATTGCGGAAGCTGCACACAGCTTGGGCGCATATGAGGAAGGCGAGTTGCCTCCCTTGACAAATCCCTGCCATTCTGATCGTGCGAAGTATGTTGTTTCGTACAAAATGGGCGGCTCAAGCGGTAAAGAATGGGGTTATCTCCTCTCGCGAGGCTTCAACACGTGTCCTGCAGAAGTACGGCGTGCAACTTCACTTTTCGACCATATGCAAGGCCGCCGCCAAGTTGAAAGTCGTGACCCCTGAGAAACCAGGACGAAAATCTTTCATCCCTCCACATGCCGAAAAGGACTTGTGGGAATTCATATGCGCCTTGCGCGCCATGAAGGTCCCTGTCTACAAGCAAACGGTATGCTCATATGCGAACGAGCTCATAGCTGGCACGAGCATAGAGGATCTGTTTGCCCACGGTGTGGTTGATAACAATTGGTACTACGGTTTTTTAGATCGGTTTCACATGAAAACCGGTAATGCACGCCCACTAGAGTTGCAGCGAGGGAAGTGGTGCACAACGGCCAACATGAAAGCCCACTACGACGTGGTGGCGCACGCACTGGTGGATGGCAACCTCGCGGTATGGAATCCGGACTGGGTTGAAGACGATCCGGATTCGTGTATGGTGCATATCACGAAGCCCGATCGGTTGTTTAGCTCTGATGAGACCCGCTTGACTATGGACTGCACAGACCGTTCCAAGTCGAGGCAGGAGAGGATTGTGAATACGGGCAAGGACGATGGCGGTGAAGTGTTGGTGAATAAGGGCGGTGGTGCGGGAACCGGTGTTGGTGGAAGTTTCGCCAATGGACATAGCACGCCACCATTGTTTATTTTCGGTGGGACGGACACATATGATGCGCACTGGACAGTGGGTGCACCGCGTTCCACGATCGTTGATCCCACCGGACGTGGATACCCTGCCACATTCTCGGCCAACAAGAAAGACGGGATGAATCATGCATTGTCTCTGCAATATTTAAGACGAATATTGTGGAGATGCTGTTTCCGGATTGCAGTCCACACTCCACAGAACCCTATAGGGGTGATATGTGATGGCCACGGGTCACACCTATCCTGCGAGCTATTATCATACTGCAGGGAGGTGGGAGTCATCGTGCTGTTGCGTCCTCCGCATACCACAAGCATATCGCAGGGCGAGGACGTGGTGAACTTTTCGAAGCTGAAGCCGTTGTTTCGGACGGCAAAGGCACGGAGACTGTTGGCCAAGTTGGACGAGACTCGGTCCCCCTACTTGAGTATGGCCGACATGATGGTGTGCGTGGCACCAGGGTGGATGGAAGCTTTCAACGAGGAGAACAACAGGAAAGCTTGGGCGGCTATCGGAATCCAACCTTTCACACGCCGGGTATACTGGGAGCTGCTGCGGAAGGAGGCAGCAACATAGAAAGCTGTCAGCAAGGCTGAGGGGGTGAACAAGCACGTGCTGACTTTCGGCTTCAAGGGGAAGGAGAAGAGGACCTTGGAAGGGGAGGAGGGAGAAGGGGAGGGAGGAGGAGGGGAGGGGAGCGGCGGAGGCCGTATCAGCGGTGCCATGTTCGGGATAAGGGGCCGATGACCTGTGATGCCAGCTTCGCGGTGGTGGAGGAAGCCTCCAGGAAGAAGCAGGCAGCAGCTGAAGACACTCTTAGCAGGAAGCGGGAGGCCGCAGTGAAGGAGTTGGTAAAAGCTGGGAAGTATGCGAAACTAGCGGAGGGGGCTCGGGCGAAGCTGCATGTTGCACGCAACCAC
This sequence comes from Cymbomonas tetramitiformis, assembly GCA_001247695.2. Lineage (NCBI taxonomy): Eukaryota > Viridiplantae > Chlorophyta > Pyramimonadophyceae > Pyramimonadales > Pyramimonadaceae > Cymbomonas > Cymbomonas tetramitiformis. The sequence goes on from LGRX02014094.1 coordinate 34,878, forward strand.
GTGCAGCATTCGAAGTTGGTGAAGGACGAGCTGCTGGGAATCCTGAGGGCAATGGGACAGACACCTGCCAGTTGTGCCCGCAAGGGTGATTTGGAATTGCAACTGCAGGAGTTGCTGGGCCAGCCTGGGAAGAATGGACCCTGTGGCTACATTTTCTAGACTTGCAGAGACAGTTAGATTATATGTTTTGGACAATTGGATTAGATGTATATGGAAATCTAATAACATTTGTTCCGTGTGCTCATAACATTTGTATGGGAATATTAAGATATCCCGCTGAATATCAGCCTGATTTATAAAATCCTATTACATACTGCTTAATAGCAGTATGTTATCTCACCGCATCTCACCCAAGGAGTGGTATCGATAGTCAATATTTTCGATAGTATCGATTAATCGAAATATTGTTATTGATCGATAGCAAATTTGTACATATCGAAATATTGAATATTGATCGATAACCCCCCGGACCTATCGATATTGATCGATACCTATTTACACCTATTGTTATTGATCGATGAATTCAAAATTGAACGACACAATTGGTCAAAATCGATTAATCGATTAATCGATTCCACATTGGGCCTTTACAGTATTCGATCAGATTTCCACATAGAGTATCAGATTTCCAAGGTTAGTAGCATGCCTTAGGGAAAATTTAACTGAGGGGACGATTGAGCACTCTTTGATGGCTGCTATGAATACGGTAGAAGTCTAGATCTGTAGTTTGCTTTCATGTGTTATTAGAGAAGTAGTGGTAACATATCGATATATCGATATATCGATATATCGAATTTGGTACTTATTTGTTGATACGTTTTCATAACTATTGTTATCGATCGATACCCAAACTTACCTATCGATATTGATCGATACCTATTTACACATATTGTTATCGATTGATATAAACTTCTGCCTATCGAAAAACTATCAATGAGGCCTAAAACTTTCGATACCACTCCTTGATCTCACCGCATTATTTCATTTCACCGCATGAACCCCCCACACCGCCCGCGCACCGCCTACTACTCGCGACATATGTGCATCCCTTCCCCCAACCTTCTCCGCTATCACACACTCTAGTTTTCCCACGTATCGGACATCATTCCACCATGAATGATCCTACCCGTGCGTGGTAACATCACACCCGATTTCTGGATATGTTCTCAGTATTTAGCGTTACATTACCTAAATTTTGGGGTTTTCCGATCACACAGCAGCATCCGGGGACTCTTGTAGATGTTCATAGACACTTCATTTGCTCCATTCCGATCATTATTCAAGGAGTTATGGTCATTTTTTTTTCTATTTTGTCGATAGTTTCCAAACTGGGCTTTTCAGAGCAGTGTCACCCCTGCTTTCAAACACAGTCAATCCGAGGATTTTTTCCCGTTTGGACAAAATCTAACCTTATAGCTATATTCGGTGACACTGTACTGTAGGTCTTCCACATGCGATTCGATACTTCATTTATAGCCTGATCCGCTATACCCCGATCCGATCATTACTCATGGAGATATTACTATTTTTTTAATTTTCCGTCGATCATTGGCATATGACGAGGTATGTCATGTCAATGTGGATTAGAATTGTCATTGGATCGATTGTGCATGCAAGAGCAAGAAGAAGATCCAACCTCTTTTCATTTGAAACCTGACAACATGAACACTCAACACAAGCACAACGTCTAGAACTTTTCCACTTGTGAGTTCCAAAACGAACGGAAGGGATTGCTTACCGAAGCTGATGTTTTCAAAGCTTCATCAAAGCACCATAACTGCCGCAAGATTGTAAATGCGGAACGCTGTAACGTTTTAGCAACCACTTCACTAGATAAGCTACTAGTCGCATGAGGCAGCAGCTGCACTTGTCTTAAGTTCCTCTAAGGGCGTAAAATCACAGAGAGTTTTGACGCGCAGTCAGGTTTGCTGTCTAAGGACAATATAGCACCGATCATACTTGTGTTCATGTAGGTTTGTGGCTGGCGATGATGGGATCGAAGCGTAAGCAGATAGAATGGCACGACGACACGGCTCGTTTTATTCTTGCCGTGTTTGCTCTCGTGGTGATAGGCATGGGCATCTTGGCGTTGTCCAAACCCCTCTGGTAAGAAAGACGCTCGGTGTTTCAGAACTCACTTTTCGCGCGATCCAGCCCCTTATGTGAACGTCCAAGGTGTCGTCAACTGCTGAACGTTGCGCAGGGACTCTGACGTGGATCTGTTCCACAGGTTATCGAGTGGGAAAAAGCCACTAGAACCTACTCTCAGTACACTCCTTGTATGGGGGGCTGATCTTACTCCAGAGTTCGATCCAAAGGTAACAACTTACCGTGCAGTACTGCCAGGCACAAAGGACATGGTCATGCTGACTATGATTCCTACAGATGACGCCGCGAACGTGACAGCGGACTTCTATCATCCTCCAAAGATCATCCCCGTAAACGTGCTCGCCGCCAGAGAAGCAGAGGCACTCACCCAAAAGCCGTTCCCAAGTCGTTAAAAGTGCCTGTCAGTTTCACCCGAACTTTTTGCGGCGATTCCCATGAAATTGTGGCCCTATTCATTACTTTTTCAGAGCCACCTCTGGGAACTGCATTTATTCCTGCTCTTTTGTATCAAACCAATATTCTCAAGAGCGGTGCAACTGCCTGTCGCTACGCAATTATACTTCCTGCGTAGGAAAGACGCTGACTCGATCCCCGCGCGCTTTCTCGCCGCGTGCAGTTCACAGAGAGCGCAACGAAGGACCGGAAAATGAAACGCCGAGCCCAGAGAAACAAGGCAGCAATGGCGGCGAACGCAGTGAAGGCGGCGAAGGCGGAGCAGGCCGCAGCCGCAAAACCTGGAACCGTCGTGGTGGGCCGAAAGGGCAGGAAGTTGCTCGAGGAATCGGTTAGTCTCAGTCCCTTAAGAGTTGGGGAGAATAAGATAATCATCAACGTGACCACGGGACTTGGTAACATGGAGTACACGCTGCTGCTCTATCGCGCCTCAAATCCTGATGACTTAAAGCTTGTGACCTTAGAGGTGGTTGACGGGCATATTCATCCTCAGTTCGATCCAGATAGGTTCGAGTACGAGGTTTTCGTGAAACATCACGTCCCCACGGTGGGTTGCTGTTTCCCCGCGTTCAGAAACCCGTTGGAGAGGCGCATTATTGCCTCAATATCAGCATTGGGCCTCAATACCAGGTGGCGTCGGTGGCTGACAACTTTCGTTTTATCGCCGACCCTGAAACACATGTCATGGTGATTCGTATGCTGCACTCCGCGCGGCTTCGGCACACTCCGCGCGGCTTCGGCACACTCCGCGCGGCTTCGGCACACTCTGTGCCGAGCTGCCAACCACCTGCTCAGCTTTCTGTCAAAAATCTGGCGTTTCTCTTCTCTCGGTATGGCGTACGCCACGAGGCTCTCCAAGTGAAGTGTTTGGGCACTGAGGATGTGAAGCTCGGTGCGTGATGGCTCGTGCTGCAGATCTCCTTCAAGACGCTGCCTGTGACGACTAAGAGCTCCGTGAGCCTGCAAGGCCACCACTTCAACCAGCGCGAGAGCCGCAAGAATCCATTTTCCCTTTATGTGTCTCCGCCGGTGGAAGTGCTCGATCATCCCACACGCGTGTCTCTAAAGGTGAGGAGAGGCCCCCCACCCGCCTTTAAGCATCTCACATGCGTATCTCGTAACAGACAACTGGAGTGAATATTCCCCACCTGCCACAAACTTCGGTCCCAGAGCTAGCGGTGAGGCCTGCCTGAAACTTGAAGAAGGGCATCCTCTTTCATTGAAGTGGGTTGGCGTCTAAGGTGCTGCTTGTGTGTTTTGCCTTGCTAGGTGGAGGGCGATGACGGCATCTCGGAAAAGAGTTATCGATTCCACCTTATCCACCTTCCCGTGGCCCCACCCCCTGAGCCCCCAGCGCCACCTTTTCCAAGGCCCCCTTTTCCTCCTCCTTCACCTCCCGGGCACTCCCCCGCCTGGACCCCCCCGCCATTCCCAAGCCTCCTTTCTGTCCGAGACCCCCTCCAAGCCCCCTCCCTGAGCACCCAAGCCAATCCGGGTTCCCTCCACTTCCTCCCATTCCTCCAAATCCATCTCCCCCACCCTTCCCTTCCCCTTCCACCTCCGTGCCCTCCCCTCCTCGACCCCGCTTCCCTTGCCCCCGCCACAAACTCCCTTAAGCCCCAGGGCTTCCCATTAATGCCCCCCTTATTTTACCCCCACCCCTAGTGATCCGCCACTTCCACCAAAGCCAAAACTGCCGCCTTTTCCCGGATGGGGTCGGTTTGCATGGGACCGTCCCCATATCCGAACCCCAAGCCTCCTGGGCTCCCGTTTGCTCCACCCACTCTTCCCCCTCCGCCACCAAGCCCGCCCCCGTTGCCGCCATCACCGCCCTCACCCCCGCCACTTCCCACAGTGCCCTCTCCCCGGCTTCCTCCACCTTCGCCGGATGCCAAGCCACTGCCGCCATCACCACCAAATCCACCCCCGCATCCAGACAAGCCAAATATGCCTCGCAATCCGCCGGATCCACCGCCTTGCCCTGGGTTTACATGGTATCCCCCTCCTCCCCCTTCAAAGCCTTGGATGGGACATACCTTTCCTCCGCCACCAAAAGCGCATATGCCAAACATGGGAGATAACGTCAGAGCAGCTTCAAAATCGGGCGCTACTGCCACAAGTGCAGGATCTAGGAGTCAGCCTCTCCGGAATGCAGACCTAGTTCCGAGCGATCCGCCTCCCTTCACGCAGCCGTGACCACCCGTGAAACAATGACACCAGAATGAACTCATGACTATGCGAAGCTGCCTGCTCTTTATTCGGGAAGAGGCATAAAGCAGAATGATTTAGGGATTTGGTTGTGTCTCGAGCGCTGCATGTTGTAACAACAAGAAAGACTGCATGCAATTCAGATGTGCGAGCGCCATCACAATGCCCAACAAATAAACGGTGTGGTTGATCCTATTCAAGCAAACTTTCCATCTGACGGTGGTCAGGGAGCTTATGAAAGTTTTAGCTACGGAACAAGGATTTGTGTTTTGGTGTCCATTGACGAGGGTGAGCTGGATGTGGGCAGGCCACTCCTAGTAGACCTCATCCTGTCAGCAGAGTTAGTGATACAGGGTCGCCGCTTGTACTGATGTGAGACGAACTCATGAAGAACTTTTGAAATTTAGCTGACAAAGCTGATGTAAAATTTGTGATTTTACAATCATTGAAAAACGGAGACCAAGTTATGAGACGAGATCTCTACTACTTTTACATGCAGGATGATTACCCAATGTGTCGCACCTCAGCATGGGATATGTGTGCACAAATGGCTGGTTGAGACGTCTTGTGGCACAATCGAAAATCATGTGTGAAAGAGAGAACGAGAACAGCATGTAGTATATGCTGTGCCCCCTCCAGTGCATATCGTGTGTAAGTGCTGTCAGTGTGTTTGTGTGTCCTTTCCGGCGTCAACCATGGTGGCATAGGTCGTGGCTAGAGTGCGAAAATCATTGTGCCTATATAATTCATATGCAACCACACATTTTTGATTTAGTTGCGCTCCTCCCAAACGTGAGTAGCATGTCCGCTTTGATTCGTTGTGGACCACAACCAAATGGAGTTCCGGAGGACTTGCTCATCATCTTGGATTATTGCAAGGAATGTTTTGGATGTTGCAAAATGCACCTCCCTCAGGTATTAATGCAACAATCTGCGACATCATTCCAACCGGCGTTTTTTTATTCGGTGTATCCATCTGGGTCAATTTGCTCGTTCTCACAGGATCAATCACCCCCTCGTCCTTGTCACACAAGGATGGTGGACATGCCTCCAATCCCACATTTGACAGTCGCTCCCATATCGCCATCAGGGGTCATACAGGCTTCCAGCAAAACAGTGTCCGCTATTTTCCAACTAGCGTCCCCGATCGATTCCAAAGTTTCAAAGTGACTGACTCGAAGCCCTTATGGCTTAGAGAGCATATTCGTGACAACTATGTTGATATCGTTTGTACCAAGTTTCTGCATCCAGTGCGAAGGTAGAGGCATCGCGACTATTTTTCTTTTGTGGGAGAAGACTACGATGCCGCAGCCCCTATTCCACAGGGTATCTTCTAAAGACCCAACAGCTTCTAAGATATTTACTCGACACCTTTTTTTATGTTTTTACACGTGTATTAATAAACTTCTTATTGTGCTTCAACCATCAAAGTACGCGCAGCATCTGAAGCGCAAGGGAAGGCATCATGTGTAGTTTTGGATATTTGGAGGAGGGCCGTATTCAACAAGACCCTCTTCCAAAGATAATATTTAAAAAAAAAAAACAAAGATGGCTGCTACCCGCCTCCCTTGATTTTGACTGCCAAATGTTAAACGTTATTTGATGAAACATGTCATGTGTGGACTGTCACCTAAAGCGCAAGGGAAGTTGTCATATTTGCTATTCGTGTAACGACCAGCACCCAAATTATGCACGCGCAAGCATCTTTGCAACTAAGCAGTTTCAAATTTCCCGTGTGGCGCCCGAGGCTTATGCATGCAAACGAGTGCAGTAAAAATATCCATGTTCTTAAACGTTTTCGTATGCGGGAAATTATCATTCGCAGAGCCCTGCCCCTTCCCCTTTCCGCCTCCCCGTCCCGTTTGCACAACCTAGGGACCTTCGACAATTGACAGCCAAGATTTGCCAAGTGGTGACACGTGCTAACACGGACGGTTATAACAGGTAATGCGATCGCAACGAATTTATGGGTTATAACGGCGGGCTACGTTAAAACGGCGTTTATGTTTAGCGCACTGGGGCTTTGCTCGGGAGGGGAGATAGGACATTGGATTTGACCCCCCTAATTAAACAGAGATCTCGCGTCAGACGTGCAACTCTAAAGGTCCCATACGCACGCACATTTCTACTTTGAAACACGACAGTCCCGAGCATGGGATTATTCTGTGCCGAACCTGAATTTCAGGTCGTTGAAAATGAGCGTAACACCAACGTTAGCAACTGCTAAAGTGCCCATGGTGTCAAGTCGCATGAATATGACTCCGCGCTCTGCTCCTCATACTATAGTCATAGTACACCCAGACGTAGTAAAACACATTAATTTGAGAATCGGGCAGACAAAAGAAAGACGAAACGAAGGGTAAATCGTGAAGCCCATTTTTGAATTGTTAAAGTCCCACCCTTACTAGTTCGTACAGTCAGTTGACATTCCCACTATGTCATCTTCAGTGGTCAGCTGGTGTCACATCAGACTCAGAGTATACATGCATATTATCACAGTTTAGCTTGATCCGTTCGTTCATTTATGAGCCAGCCAGCTTCCTTCATCAATTTCCAAACCTAGACCATAGCTGGCATTTTCATAATCACGTACATAGTTTGCATTGTCGTGTATACCCCATAACACCAATAATCGCAACAAAATGATAAGGCATAATCTCTGTCGTTCAGCAATGAGCAACCTATAACCTTTATGCGCCTCGCTTAGTCTAATGTCGCGTGCGCTGTGACAGCAGTCTATGTCAGCGGCGTTGCCTTATTCTAAGATGACCGAAAAAAACATGCCAACCAGCCACCCAGCCTTCCTTATTTTCGACATATTCCCTATCTTTTTGGTCCCGGACTGGTGGCAACTGGCGCCCAGACAATTCGCAAGAAATCGTGACCCCCCGCTCCCCGCCCAAACGGCTGATTCCTTAACGCTGACTTCCTTACACACGAGTGTTTACTGTACCTTGCATGTACGCGAACTGTAAGCGCCATTTTTGGAAGTCGTATTGGACTTCGATTTGCGCATCCCCCTTTTACGTACGAGCGCGACCGTTCGATGGGCATGAATCTTGCGTCAAGTCTATAGGCCCCCATCCGACCCAGAATCGTTGGATGCTTGTTGGTTGCGGAGTATATCATTGTGCGTTCGGATACACGGGGACACGTGGCGCATGGACTCTATAAATATACGTGAATGTGATAGAAGTCTGCCTTCACCAAGTATCCATGATAGAGATATTGCGGGATGTGTGCACGTGTTACTGTAACCGTGTCCCCATCGCCCATCAGCAGGTAAGTGATGACCGCCACATACGGCACGACCAGAAACCATAAACCCCAATGGATGCGTGCAAGTGCATGTTTCGTTGTAATAGCATGGCGGGTAGCGCAAACACACAACGCATTATGCTGTTGTCCTCAACCATAATAAATAAACTGCTAGTGGTTTATTGGAGAGTGGGCACTTGGTTTTTGTTTCTCTACTAGTCTCTCTACTAGGATATATCGTAACCTTTCGTTTTTTTGTTCGGGGATTTGAGATTCGGCCACGTGGCACCACGGGCTGACATAACAATGGGTAGTAAGCCTGACAGTAGTGGTAGTTATTTCAGCTTTAGCGAGCGCTTGCACACATTTGATGCCTCCTCGTGTACGTATGACAGCCCCTCATTTGTGTCGCACTGGTTCTTTTATTTGTCGTGTCGCAAAAGATTCGTTTATATTAACGACGCTTCGCAGCTTTTTCAGAAATATGCAGTTTTTCATTTCGTTTCCCTTAAAGGAGCGAAACAGGTTTCCTGGAAGAAAGTGACATCGACAGGCCACACCGCAGGAGCTGTCCCTCAAAAATTATGCCGTTGGAAATTTTCCAAAAGTTTCCTGCCCATGTCAGCAGTCCTACTATGATTGTGTCGAGCGCTCGCGCTTTACCGGTCAATCATGATACGATAGCATCTCAGCAGTCCTACCCCGGATTATTTCGACCGATCGTTCGTAACCGACAACGAGAGACACGTTTAACAATTCAAAATTATACCACGAAGATATATATATGCTGTTTTTCATCCATGTCACCAGTCCTACCATGATTGTGTCGAGCGCTCGCGCTTTACCGGTCAATCATGATACGATAGCATCTCAGCAGTCCTACCCCGGATTCTTTCGACCGATCGTTCGTAACCGACAACGAAAGACACGGGTAACAATTCCATATTTTACCCCGAAGATATGCGGAATTTACAATTATGAATTTATCGCAAAAGTGCTCTAACAGGTTTACCGATCTCAACATCATCATCAACAGTCCTACCCCGGATTCTTTCGACCGATCGTTAGTAACCGACAACGAGAGACACGGGTAACAATTCCATATTTTACCCCGAAGATATGCGGAATTTACAATTATGAATTTGTCGCAAAACTGCTCTAACAGGTTTACCGATCTCAACATCATCATCATTCATCAGCAGTCCTACCCCGGATTCTTTCGACCGATCGTTAGTAACCGACAACGAGAGACACGGGTAACAATTCCATATTTTACCCCGAAGATATGCGGAATTTACAATTATGAATTTGTCGCAAAACTGCTCTAACAGGTTTACCGATCTCAACATCATCATCAGCAGTCCTACCCCGGATTGTTTCGACCGATCGTTAGCAACCGACAACGAGAGACACGGGTAACAATTCCATATTTTACCCCGAAGATATGCGGAATTTCCGATTATTTACGCATCTCGTGATTCAAGATCATCTCACCACTCCTATCGGCGGCGCGGCCCGGACAAAAATGGATATGAATTATGATATGATCCTGGTCGGCAACGTTTTCATTTTTCTCCAAGCTCTCATCTTGCGCCTACCTGCTGTCTCAGCGGCTTGTGTTTTTGTTTGATTAATGATTTTTGCGCGCTACTTTTCTTTAGCGATATTTCATATTGACCATGTTTTCGTGTGCATGCGTGGAACCCGGCGGGGGGGGGCGCTCCTGCGATGTTCTCACATGAGCCGCATCCCACCAGCACGCAGCCCATGCATCCAGCGATATAGGGATGATTGGAGGCCGTCGGGCGTCTTTGCATCCCACCTGACGGTTTGGGTTCAATTTCCAACAGGAATTCTTTCTTCCTGAGCAGCGCTCTGTTTTTTTGCAGGTTTATGCTGTGCCTTTTCTGAAGCCGCCAGCAACGGCCATAGTGCATAATTCATGTTGTGCCTTTTCTGAAGCCGCCAGCAACGTTCCTGGCGGCATCTTTTCCTCTGGCCCTACTAAGCTGAAGGGATGCTTGGAGACCGGCAGGATCCTAAACAGCAGCCCGACGAGTTGGGTTCGATTCCCAACATCTTTACTAACCAGCGTTTCGTTTTTATTTGCAGGTTTTGTATTTTACGCGCCGAGCATCTTTTTATGCCGCCAGCTCTGCTGGCGGCATCTTGTGACTTCCAGCTCTGTTTAGGTTTCGCCGATTATTGTTGTTCAGAATTTTAGATTTCCCACCTACTGTTCCGCTGCTGTTTTTAAAACGTCTATTTTGTACGTAGACACCCACCCGAGGGTGAGATGCGGACAGCAGTTGGCTGTCGGTATTGGGTTCGATCCCCAACGTCCTGACTGATTCGCTGTTCGTGTGATGCAGGAAACGTTTTGGTTCTGAAGATTTTGGAACGTGCGCTGTGCTCTAGTTTCCTAGGTTAGATTTTCACATCGCCCTCGGGTAGTTGAATCCTTGTATTAGAAACTAGCAGCCTAGTAGTAATAAGTAATTATGCTAATATTTTTTAAGGGTGTAATCGGTTTTTCTCTTTGTATCTTTATCCATCTGAAATGCTTGCTTGCTTGCTACTTCATGTATGCCTCGTGCTATATGAATGTCCCCAAGTTATCGTATAATACACCTGTGTTTTATGCAATACTCGCGGTACTACTGGTCCAGTTATTTTGTTTTTCAAGTCATAATCGCGGTACTATTCGTTTGTGTTCCCCCTAGCATTCATTTCATTTTCGGAAATTTTCTGTGAATTTTCACGACGAATTGAGTGTGGCGCTCATATCTGCCGCACCTGCGACAGACATGAGCGCCACACTCAATTCCGTCGCACGGTATAATTACAGTTTGTCGCACGGTGCGACAAATAAAATAACCGGTGCGACAAATTTGAAGTGCTACCTGTACGTATATAATGATTTTTTGGGTAATACCCAAATAAAATTTTGCATGCACCAACGTACGTATAACCCCTGTGAAGTATCAGCGATGCATCGCAAGTCGTCCACAGTCAGCTCGAGTAGGTGCATTTTGAACGACATGGCCAACCAGCCGCTTTCGCAGTGATCTCGGTAGATAGATGTTCTAGTATGATCGGTGTTTTTAAACTTTCGCAAAGCTCCGACCAGGCCCACAGTATATGTCAGAAGCTCGGAATCCACCTGTGGCGGCGTGACTCGAACCAACGAAGCTGGCATGATATAATACATATGCGGACGGACCGCCGCTTCTCTTCGCTCGCTTATGATATATACCGGTACATTTAGTTTTAAACAGTGTCTAGCATTGACTACCTCATGTTGTGGGCCTGACCTTGATGATCCTGCCTGATTCCTTTTGCGATTTTGTGGTTCCCGAGCTTGCGAATGTCGCCTCGCTAGAAAGAGGCAGGGCAGTGCCAAGTCGTTTGGCTCGGTTGCAAGGTGCGCAGTACCCAACTATGAGACATTTCTACATAGACTTATATACTGCTTGCCCTGATAACTGTCTTTATCTGGCACTTCAGGTTTACGGCATTCACATCAGTTGTGAGGATACTGAGGACAGCTCATGCTAGTGGAGAATCAGTCACGGCGTGCTTGATTCGAAAAATGCTTGAAGAAATTCATTTGCTTATAGCATCGCGCCGTCTCTTTTCAGAGGTCGAGTTCGTGTGTGATGACACGGCAACTTATTATGATATGGCGTTGCACGAATTAATGAGGGGAAGCTGCCCCTCCCCCCTCCCCCCCCATCGCGAACATACATGCCGTAATACATCTACGTCATCATCAGCTCAGATTCACATGATGATGATGCCCGTATCGCGGTTACACCCGTCGCGGTTCCGAACCGTCGCTTCGATACCAACATGTTAGAGTCTTACCTTCGAATATGTATACCCGATTTTGTCAAGACCGGCAATGTTTCCATGCGTCGCATCCCAACATAAAAATGCTCCGAACAGGATTTGAACCGGCGAGCTCCCACTTACTTGCGCCGTCCCTGTACCAATTTAGCTATATTGGAGTTGCTGATGTGTAACTCGGTCTTGTCGATACGACCTAAAAAATCGACGATAACTAGATCTCTTCGATGCTGTCCCGACATCTGAAGATTTCCAAGTATGCCGATCTCTTACACCTCGACTATTTAGGGAACCTGCGTCGGTTGCTCACTCTCGCCTACTGCGGCTAGCAGTAAACTACTGATGGAAATTCGAAACCCTAAAACTCGATCTGTCAATCAATTCACACAAAACACGTAAGCATCTATTCGCGAGCAGTGATGGCGCGATAAACGGAATACGAAAATTGAAAAAATATTATACACCTCTCATATGTGTCGCCCGAAGTTGTACCTCCCTATTACCCCTCCCGTTGGCACCTTGGATGACCGCAACCGATTCTCGAACTGAAAGAAGAAGAAAAACAATGACGACGACCCTAGTCTCGACAGGCACGATGAAGATGATATGCGACAATATATGTATGTTTTTTGCATAACGTTTCGTCATGAATAAGGTATTTAGGTTTCATCTACGATGTCGACTACATGACTAATGGTCAGAAATGAGAACCGGCCGGTGTGACACGCCGATGCGAAGCAATATAACCTCGATCCAATCGAACCATACGACCGAAGTTGGAAAGCCGTGGTAACACACCAAGGCGCCAATTGTGAAGATGTTAACCACTTGGGGACATCTATGTGACCGCAACACAGCACACAGGTCAACTAACCGTGACTTGCAGACCCCCACAGACATCCAGAGGTCTCAAGGTCGCGACCAGAGGCCGCTCATCGCTGTGCCACATTGACATCCTAGCATGATTGTCAGAGAATCCTCGGGGGTTCTCAATATGGTGTGTTGAGCTAGATACGCGAAATGTAGAGGAGATATGCAAATTTGAGCACGCTTTGGGCCTTGCGTGCTCGTTTACAAAGTGCATAAACATGTTTTGGGGCGTCTCTTTCTTTTTCGCACACATTCTCCTCTTTGTCGTTACTCAAGGCTCTCCGTCTTTCTCTTTTGCTTCCATGTCTTTGACCGATCCTGTGAGCATCATACAGAGCCCGGGCTTATGCTTTTGAGATCGTTCCGTTTGTCGAGCACTGACTGTCGTCCAGTGGTGCAAAACTTCGGATGAGTCAACAGTGGCACACGACTTCTTCTTTCAAACACCTAAAAGGGCAGGCTCGGTGTGCTTCTAGAACTGGACGTTCCGAGATACACTCGACCCACTACAAAAAACAAGCAACGGATAACACGTCTCAAGGAGAACAAACCTGGACCATCTTCAGGTCTCTTTACACCAAGCTGGACGAGTAAGTCCCAGGCCTGCCCAAGTACCTGTTTCAAATGCGAAGCTACATATTTGAGGCCAAGCTGCTTGATCACTGAGCCCTAATACAAGGATTTCTTGCGCAAGAAGCGTAGAGCCCCCTCGCAACCCCATGCGAAGAGCTACGAGATCCGGCCGTGAAATAAGAAGAACTGGTTGGAAGAGATGAGTAGAAGTGCGTTGCGCATATGTGCTTATAAACGGAAGATTTCGGGGAGGAGAGTCAGAAGCAAACCTCTTCTTCTGCTTCTTTCGCGGCATAGATTTGGTCCATGGCGTCACGAACCGCGGAGTTGTCAGCAGCCTATCGATCAGCCAACCAATTGTGGCAGTGGCGTATACCATATCAGTCAGGATTGGGCAATCATTTTCCAGTGATATCGTGAGGCGCGGCTATTCACAAACCAAAATCTTGCTCTTCGATGGAGTTTGGTAAACCCGTCTGTTGATTTGCCACGGTTCTATACCTTGCTTTATGCTTCCCAAAACAACTTGCAAGATTATGAAGAGTAGTCTTGAGTTTGGTAAAGCATCAACGGACAGAGCAGAGCACGAGAATACCTTGTCCAAAAATTCGGTTTCCTCCCTGACGAAAAACTCCTTCGCGTTTCTGAGGTCAACTTCTCCTTCTTCAAGTTCGTCAGTTTCTTTCAAAAAAGAAGGTGTAAACTTTTCTTCAGGTTCGTTTGAATCAGCCTGCAAAAATGCACTGCATTGATAAGTATAAACAGGGAGCAGGTTAGCAGTGCTGAGATTGATTTAGTTCAACCAAGCCATGGCCAAGCGAGTTGGGAATCAAGTGGGAGGGCACAATTCTTGGAGCGCCAAACAGCAGCATGTTAAGATCGCTTGTGGATACGGGTATCCAGTGTTCGTTCCTCGCACGTTTTGCGTCTTTCACTTAAGCTTGGGGTTGTGCAAGCATCGTGTTATGAAAACCCTTGCAGAACGCTTTCCAGGAAAGTTTTCAAGATTATGCCGGGAAAATGCACCTCAGGACTGTCGCTTGAAGTTGAAGCGCACGACATCTTCAAGGGCTGCCTGCGGTAAGTCGCAGCTTGCCATCCGCGAACAAGTCCAGGGCCACCGCGCGTTTTCCTCTCTGGCAAAGCGTATTGCGTGGTGGAAAGAAGCTTTGAATTGCGCTGCTTCGCGTGCGTGCTCACGAGGTTGGGCTGCACATAAACCGAGGTGAATGTTGAAAGTGACATCTTAAGCTGGTCAATTTCTGCAAGGAGAGCGAATATATGTCTTCACGAGTATATTTTGAGTCAGCGCTAGACCCCAAGTCAGCTCGTCAATCGCAGCCTTCACCTCGCCTTATCACTAATGTTAGGGAATGTGCTTTTTCGCAATTTTCTACAGTATTTTCAAGAAAGCTGCTCGTAATGTACTCTATAGTTTGGCTATCATTGGCTATCATTGGCTATCATTGGCTAACTTTGGCTATCCAATTTGAGATTATGACAGCCCTGTCATCGGGGGGTCTGTGGGGGTGTCTAGGGGTCACAAAAATTAAATTTTGCCGATTTCATCGCCGGTGGGGGTCCCCCTCGTGGCCCCCCCCAAATTTCAGTAGGTTTAGGGTTTAGGTTCTGGGTTTAGGGTTTGGGTTCGAGAAATTACGTGAGAATTACGTCATCGGTCGTCGGGGGGTCTTGGGGGGGTCTAGGGGTCACAAAAATTAAATTTTGCCGATTTCATCGCTTTAAAAGAGAAAACAGATATCGATATGGGAGTACTCGTGAAGGTCTCGGCCAGTTCAGAGTTCTCTAAATCGGTTCCTAACATGACCCGATTGTGATGTGTTGTAATTGGGATCAGGCCGTGACATTGGCATTTAGGAACCGGTTGCGGTTTAGAGAACTGGCCGAGACCTTCACGCGTGACACGATACTGTATGGGAGCAGCACTCATTTTTTTCTCTCATCACGACCCTCTCATGAGAGATCTCATCATCAGTCTTCCGATTCTTCAGTCTTCCTCTTCATCTTGGCACAATACACCCTCGCCTGTAGTACCGCACCAACCGGCGCGGATTGCAATCTAGCCTGGATCTTTCCGGGCTTGCAATCGGAGCATCTTTTAAAGGATATTCGAGAGGCAAAACTCAGAATTTGCGCAAGGTTTGTTGGCATCTGAGCAGTGCTCACCTCGCCTCCCTCTTGCTGCCGTGACCTCCCTCGCTTGGGAGCTAGCCCTCTGAGCTGGGCTCACCTCGCCTCCCAGCTGGCGTGACCACGTTCGCTCGGGGAGGCATTGGAGCAGTGCTCACCTCGCCTTCTTATGCTGCCGAGACCGCCCTCGTTTATCGTATTATTCGGGATAACACGGCCAAGAGACGTCCGGGCGATGGAAACAGGAGGCGAAGACGGTGGAAAGGATACTTGTGAACGCCTGGTAGCGGCTCTGAGCAACACTCTGCTCTGGTCGCGCGACCGTGTTTGACCGTTCGCTCGGAGCTGGTCACCTTGCAGTGACAGGATGACAGGGGGTGAGTCTCAGAAGCCCTGTGCAGTACGGGAGGTGTTCGGACAGGGAGAAGAGATCCCTGCTTTCCTCAAGTCAGTTCACACGATGCGATGTGCAGGGCGCGACCTTTCCACTTGAGAGGCGCCTAGCTAGCCCGGCGCCACGTGGCCTGCCAGCGCATCTATGCATCGGTGGCACGATGGGCTCTCCTAAGCACCTTCATCGAACTTAGCGCATAGGGTGAACAGGAAGGTGCCTGCTACTATGTCTCAGGTTGAAGCTTTCAGTGTGCGATGTGAACCCTGGGGGATGCCCGAGGCTCCTCGCCGACCCGGTGCGCGGAAAGACTAGGCCTCGATGCTGCATAAAAAAACTGTCAAGCTTCAACGTATAGCCTAAGTGTGAGCGAGACTGTGTTGGACAGGTGAGCTGCACGTCGCAATAGCTTACAACCGCCTCGAAGAGGTGATACAGCTCATCAGCGCCGGAGCAGACGTTGAAGTTAGGGATGCGGTGAGTCCCACGTGCCACTGTGACCCTCCGGAATTCAGACTACCAACGCCCTTAGTCTCTCTGAAAGTGCACCGGAGCAGGCGTTGAAGTTAGAGATGCGGTGAGTCCCGCGTGCGACTGTGACGCTCCGGAATTCAAACTACCAATGCCCTTAGTCTCTCTGAAAGTGCACCGGAGCAGGCGTTGAAGTTAGGGATGCGGTGGTGCCGCGTGCGACTGTGGCGCTCCGGGATTCAGACTACCAACGCCCTTAGTCTCTCTGAAAGTGCACCGGAGCAGGCGTTGAAGTTAGAGATGCGGTGAGTCCTGGTGAATCCGGTGGTCGGAGTGGAGTGGTTTAAGGACCCGGGGTTGGTACATCTCCGGCGCCGTGGGCATGTGGCCACTGCTTTTTGCCTCCCGCTCTCCCAGCTTCGGAGGGGAATCTGGACCCGGAGAGCCGCGCTTTGCGACTCTTGGGAGCAGCCTCCGAGCCCCTTGCGCCCTCCTGAGCACCCTGTGGACCCATCTTGAGAAAGCCCAACAAATGGGGGCCACTCACTCATGATGCGCTCTGCGCAGCAGAACCCAGAATGTGTTCTGCATCTCCATTTGTTGGGCACTCACAAGCCACGGGCGACAGCTCACAGGCCATGTGACGTGTCCGGTGCCACATTTTGCTCCCTCGGATGCATAGGCCCTCGGGAGGCGCCACGTGCAGGTGCCTGGGTCGGCTTATGAGCCCTTGGAACTTTAACTCTGTCGAGCCTCCCTTGGTGACTGTTTTTTTGAACAAGGAGGGCAGCAGAAGGGTTCCAGGGACAGTCTGGTTAGTCACAAGTCTGTCCCTCCAGCCCCTCCCACTGCCTTTTCCTCAACCCGGAGCACTGCCTGCAGGGCGGTACCGAGTGCGGCCCGTGCAAATGAGGCACGAAACGGTCTAACCCCCTCCCCACGCGTACCAAAGCAGGATCCAACACTCTCCTGGCGTAGCGCCACCGCGATCCCGGAGTTAGGGTTTCAAGGTTTAGGGCTCAGGGTTTCGTGACGCCGACATCCAGCCCACGCATGGAGGCACGAAGGCGAGCACGCCGTAGGAGCTCATCCGCAGCAGCTCCAGGATCACTTGGTCATCACCAATGCAAAGCGAAGTCGAGGTCCGTGGCTATGTCGCGCGGCGCCAACACGTTTCACATGTCCGCCTCAGTATCAGCATCCTGCTCCGACGTGGAGAGGTAGAGGTCTACCTGCTGGTTCTCTTCAGTGTTCCCCGCCCGTGGCCCGCGTGCAGGCGTACCGTGCCCCGCGTTGCCTGAGGCCTCGGTCGGCTCCCACGGTCCGCATTCAGGGGCATCTCTTGGAAGCAGCCTCCGGATACGGGGGAAGTAGCTGTGCGAGAGTCCACGGGGCGAGGGCAGGGGGAGTCCGGGGGGATCGAGGAAGGAGCAGAGGAGGTTGACCACACGCAAGCGACCTGGGCACCAACTTGACACTGGGAAATACAAGTTAAGGCAAAATGTTTAGAGTCTGCTGGGTTGGGTGGGTAGGGAAGGCAAACGAATAGAGCTGCAGATTCCCGTTGTCGGAACTCCTAAGTACGGATGGAGTGCAAGCCCTCAGATCTAGATCCATAATACTGCTTGCGATCTGACAGCTGTGAGTATTCTGATCGATCTACCGGCACAGAAACCTCTAATATTCTGCAGGCTCCAATTGAACCATTTCTTGCGCACCTTTCATCTCATTGCGATGTAACAGAGATCGCTTGGCACACTGCCCTGTGCCAGGCTGCTGCTGCCGCCACGTGTGAGCGGTCCACCCGAAGTACTTCTACATTTGCTCGTCGGGAACAACTGTCGGGTCGATGTAGGAGTGGATGTGGCAATGTGTCGATGTAGGAGTAGCAATTTTACCAAATACATATATATATATATAATAGCACAAAGGAACAGCATGGGCATGCCGGCCACTCCTGCAAGCACGCTCATGGCACAGGCCCGTGGACATGGGGTAGAAACACGCGTGCCTGCGGGTGGCGTGAGCGTGGCCTGCTCTAGAGATGCTTGGCGGAGAAGGTGGTGGTATGGCGGCATGGGCACAGGTTGAGCATGCAGCGGGCTGTGCCACAATGTCATGGGGGCTACGCCGATGATGAGCTCATATGACAGGTCAAGGCGATGCATATGTGAGATGGGGCGGAGGGATCAGGCCATGCTGGGTGGGTGGAGGGCACACAGTATGGACAGACACCCTTGTACGCCGCAGCTTCAGGAGGTCACCAGGACCTGGTGGTGAAGCTTGTGGAGCTCGGAGCCAACATCGATGCCGCCGATAAGGTGAGGAAGCGGCTATACAGCACAAAGAGACAACAAGGGCATGCTGAGTGGGACTAAAGGCGCCCAGCTTGCCACAGCACGGGCCGCTGTTGTGCACGTGCGTTGTGGAGCTTCCGGGGGTGGCACATCCGGCACGGCATGCGCACGACGGGGCGGCAGTGCGCGTCGAGGCAATAGCCAAGCGAGGAGCGAGGGCATGCCGACCACTCTTGCGAGCACGCTCATGGCACAGGGCCGTGGACATGGGGTAGAAACACGCGTGCCTGCGGGTGGCGTGAGCGTGGCGTGCTCTAGAGATGCATGGCGGAGTAGGTGGGAGTATGGTGAGGGCGGCATAGGCACGGGTTGAGCATGCAGCGGGCTGTGCCACAATGTCATGAGGGCTACGCTGATGATGAGCTCGTATGGCAGGTCAAGGCGATGCATATGTGAGATGGGGCGGAGGGATCAGGCCATGCTGGGTGGGTGGAGGGCACACAGAATGGAGAGACGCCCTTGTACGCCGCAGCTTCAGGAGGTCACCAGGACGTGGTGGTGAAGCTTGTGGAGCTCGGAGCCAACATCCATGCCGTCAATAAGGTGAGGAAGCGGCTATATAGCACAAAGAGACAACAAGGGCATGCTGAGTGGGACTGAAGGCGCCCAACTTGCCACAGCACGGGCCGCTGCCGTGCACGTGCGTCGTGGAGCTTCCGGGGGTGGCGCATCCGGCACGGCATGCGCACGACGGGGCGGCAGTGCGCGTTGAGGCAATAGCCAAGCGAGGAGCGAGGGCATGCCGACCACTCCTGCAAGCACGCTCATGGCACAGGCCCGAGGACATGGGGTAGAAACACGCGTGACTGCGGATGGCGTGAGTGTGGCCTGCTCCTGCTAAGGGGTGCATGGCGGAGAAGGTGGGGGTATGGTGAGGGCGGCCTGGGCAGGGGTTGCGCATTCAGCTGGCTGTACCACCGTGTCAGGGGGGGTATGCCGATGATGAGCTCATATGGCAGGTCATGGCGATGCACATTTGAGATGGGGGCGGAGGGATCAGGCCATGCTGGGTGGGTGGAGGGCACACAGGATGGATGTACACTCTTGCACGCCGCAGCTTGCAACGGCCACCAGGAAGTGGTGGTGAAGCTGGTGGAGCTCGGAGCCAACGTCAATGCCGCTGATGAGGTGAGGAAGCGGTTATATATAGCACACAGGGACAGCAAGGGCATGCTGAGTGAGCCTGAAGGCGCCCAGCTTGCCACAGCACGGGCCGCTGCTGGCACGTGCATTGTGGAGCACCCGGGATGGCACATCAGGCACGGCATGTGCATGACGGGGCGGCAGTGCGCGTTGAGGCAATAGCCAAGCGAGGAGCGAGGGCATGCCGATCACTCCTGCAAGCACGGTCATGGTACAGGCCCGAGGACATGGGGTAGAAACACGCATGCCTGCGGATGGCGTGAGTGTGGCCTGCTCTA
>LGRX02014096.1:0-11838 GCA_001247695.2 Cymbomonas tetramitiformis
TGAATTAGCCAATGGAAATATCGAAATTTCTAAACCAAAAATTAGGGACACGGAAGCAAATATTAAAAATCAATCTTTTATTAGTATAGATAATGAATAATATAATTTCATCACGAACTATATATTTAAATAGCGAAGAAAATTCGGCAGGTGATTCTCGAAGAATAGATGTAAATATACCAACAGCTTTATTAAATTATAGAGTTACAAGTAAATTACGTGTTGTCTTGAATTCCTTTTCGGCTGCTAAAACATGGTACACTATTAATAATTTTAATGGAATATTCTTTATAGGAAAAATCGATACTAATAAATTATTTCCCGTAGAAATTCCTTTTGCAAATTATACAGAATTAGCTCAATTAGAAACAGTTTTAAGTACAAATATAAAAGCAGTTTTAGATAATGAATTTGCATATACCGGAACGGTTACCGTAGAATATAATGGTAACCCTATAGATTATAAAAATAAGTTTAAAATTACTTTATCAATTGCAGTTCCAAATATTAAGTTTGTTTCTTTTTCAGTTAGAAATGAATTCAATGCAAACAATCCTTTGCAAGCTGAACTACAAACTAAAGTTATAGGTCCAAGCAAATATAACGACGCCGACGAAATTTTAGGCGGGCGTGTAAATAGACAAACTAACAATTTATCAAATGTTTCTCAATTAATTGATTTATTCGAAATAAAAACAGCGGACACCATATTCGAAAGTTATTATCCTTGTAATTTGCAAACAAATGATGCACTATATTTGCGAATATCAAGTTTGCCTACTAACAATGTTGAGTCTACAAATTTATCCGCTATAAGTAGTGATAGCACTTCTTTAATTGCTAGCGATATTTTTGCTAAAATTCTTTTACCAAATGACTTGACTACAAACTTTATAGATTTTTAAATCCAAATGACAATTTTGCTATTGACATTTCAGGATCACAATTGACTGAATTAAAATTTGTCTTGACCGACTCTAAAAATAGACCCATACCTTTAGTTTCGCCCACGGAAGCACGGGACGGAAGTATAAGTTATTCTATGTCAATAATTATCAAAGAACTTTCACAATTTTAAAATTTTTTATTTATGTTACTAATATATTATATATAAAAGAATGTCTTTGCCATTAAGTCTTGCGTACGCACTTCAAAAAGTTTCCGGGTATAGCACTAATTATTTTAGGCTCGAAACCACAAATCAAGACACCGCAACAAATAATTCTACAATCACTCTAAATCTTCCGTCAAACGTAATTATAAATTTAAAATCACTTTCGATGCATTGTGAAGCTCGAGCGAACGATGTTAATATTACCATTCCGGGAGGTGCTGATTTTTTGAGAACAATGCTTCCAAATGGTTTAGAAAAATTAATCTCTCGGGTAGAATGCACGGCTGGAGGTGTGCAAATCCAAAGTGGTTTTAATGGATACAGCACAGTCGCTACGGTTCTAGACAATTTACAAACTACTTTAAATAAAGAAATTAGTTATCAAAGAGTTTTACAAAACCAAGAAATTGAAGTGACCGACCTTGATTATTATAAAACATTTCGACCTTTTATAATTCAAGAATTTAGAAGCTTTATAGGAGAGAGCGAGCCTAGTTATTTAGATACATCTCTTTTGCCACCTATTCAACTTCGATTTTATTTGCATGGTCCGGAAGTTTTAGGTGCTGTTCAAAATAGCTTGGGATTAGGAAATGGTTTAAATAACGACGGTCAACAAGCTTTAATTTCAGGTGGAAGATTTACTTTACAAAAACTTTATTTTACAATTGAAACTATCACCTTCTCAAATGGAGTATATGATTCGGCAGTCGACGCAAAATTAAAAAGAGATGGATTTCTTGAAATTCCGTTCAAGAATTACTATTCTTTCACATCTTCACACGACGGTATGAATAAATCTACACGATTTAGTTTAAGTTCTCAATCGATTGATGAAATATATGCTGTCCAACGTATAGGGGATTATCAAACCAAATCCCTCGGTCTTGTGCAAATCGACAATAAAATCGGTCCTACTTATATACCAAGTTACTTTGACTTCAAACTGGAAGACTAGGAAGTGCACAATTCAATGTGAATAATCTTTATATTCCAAATTACCGAAACGATGCATTAGGATATTTCAATTCGATGTGTGTGGCGAAAGCTGACCAATATATGACAAAATGTGGTTGTAAAGTCAATAGTTTTGAAGATTGGGTAAACCATTATTTCACTTTTATGGTTCGCTTAAATATGTCTAGTGATATGGGCGTACGCTCAATTTCTGGTTTAGACTCTCGCAGTCTTAACACTATGATGTATTTAGAGACTAGTGAAGGCACAAACACAACTGAACAAGTATTAACTAATAATGAAGTGTTTGTATTTTGTGCGTGTACAAGTGTTTTGCGTGTAGGTGTTGGGCGTATGATTGAATTGATTGTTTAAATGTTTATTTATTATTATACATAATAAAAAAATGAATCGATTTCAACCAAATGACTCACCTACAAGTTTAGGTGAACGTATAGGTCAAAATAAAGCTGAATTACCACCATCTCTAATGCAAATGTCCGGTTTTGGACCACCTTCTATGCAACAATTGCCTTGTAAATCGATAAGTGACATAACTTTACCCCCAGCCAAAATTTCAAATGTAAATGAATTAGCTGGATATAAATCTTTTATTTTTGGACATGGAGATAAACCAACTTTAAAAACTTCAATGTTTACCTTTCCCGAACAACATCCTTTAAATAATCCAATTCTAAAACCTGCAAATTCTTTCTTCGTGTGATATATTATATACAATGTATAGTTTTGGAAAAGAATTAATCATGAATCAAAATTTTAATGTAGGAAATGCAGTATTTATTGGTAAAAAAAATAAAACAACAAAAACAACCTTAGAAATGCTTGGAGCTGATATTTATATAGATATTGACGGTTCTCAAAGCGGTGACCCCGGTATTGTAAATTTGAATATGGCTGCAAAAGAAAATAAAATGAAAGTTAGATTTAATGGTTTGCCTATCGTAGATACAACTAATGTTCCTCCGGTTGAAGATATTACACAAGTAAATGGATTATATGTATTCAAAGCGAATCCAAATGATAAATTTGGAACGGTGTTTATGAAACTTGCTCAACCGTAAATTTAAAAATCGTATTATAATATATATAGATATATGAGTTCTTTCGGCAAAAATGTATTTCTTACAACTTTAAACAATGTAACCGACCCTGGTCCTATTACCGTTCCGGACCCATTAACAATTAATCAATTAAATGTAAATCAAATAGGTGATAATTCAAACCCTTGTCAAACAATTCATATGGCTTCAGATTTTTTATACCGTGGAGATATTTCATTTATTGATAATTCAGATGTAAATAATCAAAGAGAATTTATGAAATTACAGACTGACGGTGATTTAAATTTAGTGAATAATATTAATTTTTATGATTTTATTTTAAATAATTCTGCAAGTAAATCAAAATTTTCTATAGGTTTAGATGAACTTGATAGTTCTTTTGAAATTAAATCTTTAGATCCTGTTTCTCAAACGAGATTGAAAATAGGAGACAATGGTATAAATGAATGGTCATTTATGCAATTAACGCTCGACACCGAACCGCTTGGAGCCGGTGTACTTTTAAATGATGGACCTTTGATTTTAAACACAGGTGATATTACTTTGAATTCTGGGAAATTTATTGGTGACGGGTCTTTGCTTCAAAACTTGCCTTCCGGGGCTAACCAAAATTTACAATCTGTTACCGACCAAGGAAGTACAACTACCGCAAATGATATTTCTTTTACCGGAACTGGAAAAATTTACGATAAATCAAGATGAAATTGATGGTGCTTTAATTAGGATTAGAGGCGGTACTCAAGATGCTAAAATTCGTATTGGTGAAACAACAGATGATGACGGATATATAAATGCACAACGTGCAATATTAATAGGCAGAAATGCTGGTTCATTCGGTTGTGGAATTGATGTTTTGGCTTTAGGTTCAGGTAGTGGTTATGACCAAGCTGGGAATTATTCGGTAAATTTAGGAGATGATTCCGGACAAAGTAACGCCGGTGTGGAATCTGTTTCTGTAGGAAGATTTGCAGGCGAAGTTTTTAGTGGTCTAAATTCAGTGTCATTAGGTTCATATGCTAATAAGAATACCGGAGGAACTTCGTCTGTCAACAATACTATTTGTATAAATGCAACCGGTGTTGAATTAAATTCTGTAAATCCAAGTTCATTTACGGTAAAACCTATAAGACCAAGTCCTGATGTGACATTAGAAAATTTACAATTGTATTATGATTCGGTTTCCGGTGAAATAAAATCTGGTGCTATTAATAATGGAAGTATTGGTTCATTAAGTCAAGTTTTGGCTGTCGGTAATTCTGGAAATAACATTAATTTAACCGGTGATTTGGATTGTAGTGCTATACGACTTGTAAGTAGCATAGACTGGGCATATACAACGCCAACATCATCATTGACGACCGTAGGAATTCCTTTGACAGGTTTGACAAATGCATATACGGCAACATTACCCACAAGTCCGGTTCCTCATACAGGTGATGTATTTACTTTTAAAAATAATACCGGAGCTACAATAAATGCTGGAGATATTGTTCAATTTTCTGATGATTTTTCAGATGTAAATGGTATAAAAATATATGCAGCTTCGGCAAGTCAATCTAATCAAAATTGTATGCCTATAGGAGTTTGTGTTCAAAATGCAACAACCGGAAATTCTTGTTTTGTTTGTACAAAAGGATTCACAACTTGCAAAGCTATTGATGGAAGTTATGTTAAAGGTCAAATGTTAGGTTGTGCTTCGGGAGGTTCAGTCAATTCTT
Source organism: Cymbomonas tetramitiformis (assembly GCA_001247695.2). Lineage (NCBI taxonomy): Eukaryota > Viridiplantae > Chlorophyta > Pyramimonadophyceae > Pyramimonadales > Pyramimonadaceae > Cymbomonas > Cymbomonas tetramitiformis. Next base: position 4,872 of record LGRX02014096.1, read on the forward strand.
CACAAATTACTACAAATAATGTTGGAATTATTGGCGTGTGTATGGAAAGTAAAGTTATAACAACTTCGGGTTCTGGATTATTGGTTTGGATTAAACCTGATTTTAAATTATAAATTTATATCTTATATTTATTCTATATTATAAAATAAAAATGGCTTCTTTTGGTAAAGATTTGATTTGTAAAAATCTACAATGTACAACCGTTAATGGAAATGCACCGAGTGGGGGAAGTTCAAAATGGCTTGATGTACAAGGAACAACAAATGATATTGAACGAGCTAACGGCAAAGTTACGGTAAAAGACGTCTTTGAAACAAAAACTTTACAATATCAAAATCTTGATATAAGAAATTTTCCAAGAAATAATCCAATATCCGGACAAAGTATTCGTATTTTAGAATTTGCAGAAAATTCTTTTAGTGCAATGTATTTATTTCAATTACAAGCTAACGAACTAAATACAGATATTGTAAAATTCAAAATTCAACACGCTGATGAAGGTGTCAATAATATTATTGGAGACGAATATATTCTAAAATGCTCGGGTCTTGCTATATTTACTGGAATAAGTAACCCTTTCAGTTTGGTAGCTTCATCAAATGTTATAGGAAACAATAATCTCGAACTTCAAATTAGTTCACTAAATGGAAATTTTTCGACAAGTGCTAATGTACTTCGATTTGTATTAGAATTAAGTCGACAACCTTCGATTACACAAGAAAATATAGTTGTGTCGTAACTTTTTAATAAATTATATTTAGATTTATTTTAACGTATTTACATTTTATTATTCTTATTATTTTTATTTTATTTATGATAAATTATATTTTCTAATTTATCATATTTTAAATTATTTTCCAATCCATGTACCTATACCATCCCAAGTTTCATTAAGGTTAGATAACCACCATTTTTTAAATTCAAAATTACTAATTGGAGTAAAATTGCAGATAAGATAATATACAGAGTGCATTGTGGTAAACCCTCCTTGTTCATTCAAAGACTTTCCTATGTTCCTAATATATTCTTCATTTGTAAGATTTTCATAAATAGCTTTCATACACAAATATGTTGTCGGTCCAAATTCTGAATACATAACAATTAATGCTTCACGGTTGTGAAAAGATTTTTCTAAAACTTGAACAATATTCTTATCCACTTCCTCAAATGAAGGGAAAGCATGCTTTTTGACATGTTCATTTGCCTTTATTTTAAAATTCTCGATGATTTCTTTAATTTCTGTCATAGCTCTTTCTAATATCTTAACGTACTAAAATCTTTAAATTAAAACTTTTGCTTTTAATTTATATTTATTCCACCTGAAACTCTCACCGAACCGGATAAATTCACCGGAAGCTCACCGGAAGCTCACCGGACCGGATAAATTCACCGGAAGCTCACCGGAATTGTCTAGGGTTTGGATGGTAGTAGGATGTTGTAGGGTTTGGCGATAAGATTTTACCCCAACCCTAGGGCGCAGCCTAGGGTTTTGTTGGTAGGGGAAAATTTTGTCGCCAAACGCTACATCATACTACTTGCCACGCCATTGTGGGCTTTGGCCTCGCTTGGGCATCGGTTGATCCACGACGATGGGCTGGTGCTTCACATCATTGAGAGCGCCGCCGCCGCCGTTTTTAAGCATGCTTAGCTTGAAACCCTCAATTAACACATCACGAGTTAGCTAGTAACTAGGGAAACATTACATTTCACCTAGCCGCCTGCCCGGGAGTACCGGCTGGCCCTGCAGTGCACCTTCCACCTTCGGGGTGAGGTGGTGTCATGGGAGCACTGACTTTCACCCCCCATAAGGGGGGAGGTCTGTGGTGCCCTGTGTCACCCCTCGCCTGCTCGGATGTCACCTGCAGTGCCTGCCCGTTGCTCCGCTCGTGTGTCACCGTGTGTCCGACATATTAAACCCGAGTATCTTACGTTTAATCTGACTTTAGACAACCGTGAACCCTACCTCACTGTGCCTTTGACATCTTTCTGGCAGTAAATATATTGCCAATATATCTACTTTCTTATAACAATTACATTTTCAAATGGTGTTTATGATAGCGCCGTGGAACGTAAATTAAGAGAAGATTCATTTATTGAGGTGCCTTTTAAAAATTATTTTACATTCTTGGATTCCCAAACAAAAATGGACAAATCAACTAGATTTTCTTTATCTACTCAATGTTTAGATAATTTGTACGCCGTGCAAAGACTTTCAACTTATAATTCAACAAATGCAGGTTTGCATAAAATTGATAATAAAATTGGAGCAACTTATGTGCCGTCATATTTTAGATTTTATGCAGGAAAAATTCAATCTTTTCAATATAATATAAATTCACTTTATTATCCAAATTATAGAGCAACCGCTCTGGATGCCTTTAATTTACTAACTATAGGAAAGGCGGATAATTATTCTGTTGATTCTGGATGCAAAATAAATTCTTTGGAGAACTGGTATAATTCTTATTGGACTGCTATGTTAAGGCTTAATATGCCTTCCGAAATGAATGTTCGTAGTCTTAGTGGTTTAGATACACGTGGTTTGAACTCTCAATTCTTCTTACAAACACAAGCGGGCACAGATGCTTTACAAGAAGCTATTCCCGGTGGTGATAACGAAACTTTTGTAATTTGTGAATGTACTTCTACACTTCGCATAGGTATGGGTAGAATGATTGAAGTTGTTGTGTAAAACTTATTTATTTATAAATAATATATGGTTGAACAAGCTGGACAAATCAATTCTAAAAATCTAGGAAAGTCTTTAGGGAAAATAAATGTTACTTTACCAAATTTAATGTTAACTTCAGGATTTAGAAGTCCTTCAATGATGATGATTCCTTGCAAAACAATTCAAGATTTACGACCACCAGCAAGAGTTTCTAATGTGGACCCTATGTCAGGTTTCAAATCATATACATTAGGACACGGTGATAAAATTACAAAACAAAATGCTATGTTTTCATTTCCCAATATTTATCCATTAAACAATAAATTACCGAAACTTGCACCAACATTTTTTGTAGAATAAAAAAATTGTAATATAATATTATATATATAATGTCTTCTTTTGAAAATGATTTTGTTTTAGATAAGAATATTAAAGTTAATGACGGTGTGTTTATTGGTGCTAAAAATAAAGTAACAAGAACAACCTTGCAAATGATTGGAGCTAATATCATAATGGATATTGATGGAAGTCAAAGTGGTAACCCGGGTGTTACAAGTTTGAATATGGCTGCAAAAGAAAATAAAATGAAAGTTAGATTTGGAGGTTTGCCTATCGTAGACACAAATAACGTTCCTCCGATTGAAGAAATTACACAAGTAAATGGATTATATGTATTCAGAGCAGATCCAGCTGATAAATTTGGAACGGTGTTTATGAAACTTGCTCAACCGTAAATTTAAAACTTGTGTTATGATATATAATGTCTTCATTCGGAAACAATGTAGTTGCAAGTACATTTAATGGAAATCAAACTCCATCCATAACTATTCCTGACCCTTTAACAATTAATCAAATAAATGTAAATCAAATAGGTGATAATTCAAATCCTTGTCAAACAATTCATATGGCTTCAGATTTTTTATATCAAAATGATATTGATTTTATTGATAATTCTGATGTAAATAATCAAAGGGAATTTATGAAGTTACAAACTGACGGTGATTTAAATTTGGTAAATAATATCAATTTTTATGATTTCATTTTAAACAATCCTGCAAGTAAAGCAAAATTTTCTATAGGTTTGGATGAACTTGATAGTTCTTTTGAAATTAAATCTTTAGACCCTGTTCCTCAAACAATATTGAAAATAGGAGACAACGGTATCAATGAATGGTCCTTTATGCAAACCACATTGAATGTAGAACCACTTGGAGCAGGTGTACTTTTAAATGATGGACCTCTAATTTTAAACACCGGTGATATTACTTTGAATTCTGGAAAATTTATTGGTGACGGTTCTTTGCTTCAAAACTTGCCTTCAGGGGCTAACCAAAATTTACAATCTGTTACCGACCAAGGAAGTACAACTACAACGAATGATATTTCTTTTACCGGAACTGGAAAATTTAAGATAAATCAAGATGAAATTGATGGTGCTTTAATTAGGATTAGAGGCGGTACTCAAGATGCTAAAATTCGTATTGGTGAAACAACAAGTGATGACGGATATATAAATGCACAACGTGCAATATTAATAGGCAGAAATGCTGGTTCATTCGGTTGTGGAATTGATGTTTTGGCTTTAGGTTCAGGTAGTGGATATGACCAAGCTGGGAATTATTCGGTAAATTTAGGAGATGATTCCGGACAAAGTAACGCCGGTGTGGAATCTGTTTCTGTAGGAAGATTTGCAGGCGAAGTTTTTAGTGGTCTAAATTCAGTGTCATTAGGTTCATATGCTAATAAGAATACCGGAGGAACTTCGTCTATCAACAATACTATTTGTATAAATGCAACCGGTGTTGAATTAAATTCTGTAAATCCAAGTTCATTTACGGTAAAACCTATAAGACCAAGTCCTGATGTGACATTAGAAAATTTACAATTGTATTATGAATTAGTTTCCGGTGAAATAAAATCTGGTGCTATTAATAATGGAAGTATTGGTTCATTAAGTCAAGTTTTGGCTGTCGGTAATTCTGGAAATAACATTAACTTAACCGGTGATTTGGATTGTAGTGCTATACGACTTGTAAGTAGCATAGACTGGGCATATACAACGCCAACATCATCATTGACGACCGTAGGAATTCCTTTGACAGGTTTGACAAATGTATATACGGCAACATTACCCACAAGTCCGGTTCCTCATACAGGTGATGTATTTACTTTTAAAAATAATACCGGAGCTACAATAAATGCTGGAGATATTGTTCAATTTTCTGATGATTTTTCAGATGTAAATGGTATGAAGGTTTAGGTTTCTTTACTAGCGAAGCGAGGAGAGATACATTAGTTGCATCTTCAAATTTACTTGGAGAGAATGGTTTGGAGCTTAGAATTTCTTCGTTGTTTGAAAAATTTTCTGACGATGTTATTAGATTTTTCTTGAAATTGACTCCTCATTCTCCAAACCCGTAATTTCTTCGGTTTTTTCAGGGGGACAAAAAGCAGAAAAAACCTACATATAAATTTATTGTACATTTCTTAAAAGACTCTTTTATTTTGAAAAGATTTTTATTGTATGTTTATTATAATATGCATAATATTGGAATATTTTTGACGTTAACTTCCATAAAATAACTTAAGAACAATTTATAATATATATATGTAATAATATACATCATTTATATAATTTATTCAAGAACTTATTTAAATTTATTTTAGAACTTATTCAAATCTTATTTTGTTACACATTTATTTACGTAATTTATTTATCATTTATTACGTAATTATTTATTGTATATTTATTGTATATTTCCTTGTCATTTTACTTGTCATTTTCTTGTCATTTTCTTGTCATTTTACTTGTCATTTTTCTTGTCATTTACTTGTCATTTTTCTTGTCATTTTCCCTTGTCATTTCCTTGTATGACTTATGACATATATGACATAGGGTTATGACATATGTCATAGGGTTTTCATAGGGTTTTTATAGTGATAAAAAAGCGTACCCTATAGTCGGTGCCTTACTACTGATGCCAGTGTAAATTCAGTTATTGGCGTAAACTATATTGTAAGATGTTCATCAATAACGATGCAAACTGTTCCAACAAAAATTTTCACAATGACATCAAGTATTAACTACTTTGCTGATAATGAAATTCAATTAAGAATAGCATCACTTGAGGGTACTTTGTTTGAAAACAATGAAGTTATACGATTTATTTTGGAATTGATACCTATTGATTTTTCTTGATAGATTTTTTCGGTTTTTTCAGGGGGACAAAAAACCTCAAAAAATAAAATCCACTTAAAGGGTGTAACTCGGTAGTGTAAACAAAGCAAGATGAATACTAATGATAACAAACATTGTTGTATTTGCCTCGAGTCTTTTGAACACAAATCTTATGATACATTCAACTTTATTTGTCAAGTTTGCAACGAAGGTACAATATGTGATGAGTGTTCGAATGAAATGAAAAATGACACGTGTTGTGGAGTTGTAGAATGTCCAATTTGTCGTTCAGAAAATTGGAAATTTCAATTTAGCTCAGATGTGATGGAGTTTTACTTGTGTGACCAAGTAAATTTGGATGGTGGTTCTGAATGTGAGAGAAACTCGGCTTTGAATTTTATGAGAAAAGTATATCATGGTGAAGAAATATATAACTATATTGATGTAAATATAAGAAGGAGCTATAAAGATGAATGGAAATTTGTAATCGAACTTAGAAACTTTGATGACTCTTTCTATTCAGAAATTAAGTTGTCATTTGAAGATACAAAATTGAAACAAATAAAAGAAGAAAAACTCTTACAAAAAAGAATTAAATGTATGCAAAAAGAATTTTTTAAAAATATGGACGAAAATTGTATTCATACTCCTGCTTTAAATATAGCAAGAAAAAATAGAATTGGTGAAGATTGTTACAATTATTTAACGGTCAAAATATGTGATGATGGTAATATAACAATTTGCAATGTAGATAATTATATTCAAATGACAATGTTTAGTCAAGAAATGAACAATGAATATTGTAAAGAAATTTTAGAGTTAATGGAACGTAGGTATTCAATTACAAGGTATCAAATGATTTAAGAACAATTAACATATAACTTATTGAAAACTTAATCAATATTTACTTTTCATTTACTTATAAGTTTTAATCTTTATCTTTTATATTTTGTTTTTATTTTACATTTATTATTTTTATTTTTATTGTAGATTTATTTATTTATTTTTTATTGTATACATATTTAATCACGTAATTTATTCTCAATTTATTACGTAATTATTTCTTGTATTTATTATTTAGTTATTTTGTGGGGGGGCTATAATCGGTACTTAACTAC
>LGRX02014098.1:0-24824 GCA_001247695.2 Cymbomonas tetramitiformis
CTTATGAGTGTATAAATGCATAATCGTAGTGAGAGCGCGGTGCAACGTGCAGTATATATAATTATGAAGCGTGAGAAGCGTAAAATATCCGATCGAATCTGCTAGATGTGACAAGCGATCGAACGGTCAGTCAGTCAATCGCTCGGTCGATGGTTCGATCCGGCGGTCCGAACGGTCGACATACAGTTGAGGTAAGAGTGAATGTGTTGCTCGACGAAGATTTCATAAACGATAGAATCTGTTTTTCAGAAAATTGAAAAATCTGAAATCTGTCTCACCTGGGCTGCCACCGAACCGCAGGATGAGTTGGGTGGTGTAGCTACAAAAATATGAGGACGCTGTGTGGTGATGCAGCCTTGTGCAGGCTGGAACGCTTGGTTCTGAGTGAGGATGGTGAGAGATTTCAGAATTTTCCCGATTCTCCTATAAGGGAACGAAGGAAATTCGGGAATTTCCAGAGGGTTTTCTTGGCCACTTCTAAAAGAGCTACAAAATGCATCGAAGCTACAAAATGTCCGGGGGTAGCTACAAAATGGTGATGCTATCGCAAGGCAGCCCCAGTAGCATCTCTCAGCCCCGTTCCTTGAAGTTTGGTGCCATGCACACCCCAACACCAGGATGCGATCCCTATAACCTAACCCCTACATGCCATCCCCCAGCAACTGCCGGTCACATTTCATGCCCTGAGCATTACCTGCGTGCATTTGTCTGCACAGATGGAGATGTTCTTGCTTTCTCAAAAGCCAAGATGCGATGCTGCCTACGCCGCCCAGGACAAGCGCCTCGAGGAGCTCACCGACAGCCTCGCCAATCGCCCAGATGCACCAATATGTGCTACTTGCAAGAAGCCCTCGCACAAATTGTGGTGCAAGGGGATGTGCAAACCCTGCTATTCCAAGTCCAGGGTGGTCCTTGCTAAGGAAACCAAAAAAACAGGGTGGTAAGCCATCCAGCAGAGGCCGCCCGAAGCTTGCTAGATCCTAGTTCTTCAGCCTCAAATAAACATTACGTGTTCTGGCCCCTCCTGTGCGCCACGAAGTTCATTATCTTCATCACCATCATGGCCCTATTTTATACTCTTCTGTGGAACCTGGGCATGAGAATTTTGGAGCTAGTGAGAGTGAGGATGAATCGGAGTACCCACTTGGGTATTACGATGAATCTGACGACGGTTGTGAGGAGACTGGTGGCCAATTGGCCTCTCCGACATTTTCTACTTCACAATTGGAACAGCAGCACACCCTGGACACTGGATTCCGGGGCGACTACTATGGCGGAGTTTTAGAGGCTTCAGAGGCTGAAGTTTTTCCGCAGCAAAATATTTCGACTGGCAACGCAACTGTGTTCGAGGAGCACGTTGAGCCAGTTGACGAAAACGACGACGACAAGTCCTACCCCTGTCATCCCGACGATCACGACGAGCACAACTCTGGTGGTTCTTACGAGGACGAGGCTGACCCCTCCGACCGATTCCGATTCTGGGGACCACTACGACTCTGGGTCTGGTGGTGCTGGCAGCGACTCCTACGATGGTTATTCTTCTGAGTCGTCTTAATTTCTATACGGACAGGTGGAGCTTTTATTTCGTGTTTCGACCACTAGCTGCGATGGGAATCTTTCCGATGTCTTTTGTGATTCGAGTGTTGACCACTAGCGGACAGCTGTGCAGTTTAGTAAGTCGGACCTTTCAGGCATTTAAGACCTCTTTTCTCAGTTCGCAATCGACGTCCACTGCTGAGCCGACATGCAGCTCCGATCATCCTTGCTTCTTTTTCCATTGGCAGACAGGCGGCACATGTAATCGCTGCTGACCACTAGCCGGCAGGAATTTGACTTAGAAACTGACCCGTGTGGGCTAAGCTGACTGCCTGTATATCTTGCCTGGCATCCTCTGTTCATTCCGTACACTTGTGATCTGCTAGCCACCAGACTCCTAACATTCTCATTAGATGTAAACTCTAGTAGCTAGGGTGGTGACTTGCACACGCTGTAGAGCCACCTCAGATGAGGTGGTGTGCTGGAATTGGCACTGTGACATGTTCGTACTGTCACGCGCCATTTCCGGTGTATCATCTTCGGCGACTCTGCTTGTGTCAGTCTGACTATTTATCTCGCCTGTTTATCAATTCTTGAGTTCGTTATATATCCGCCGGGATCGTTCTCCCCTTGGCTGTTGTGCCTGTTCCAACAGGTTATGGTCCCAGTTACGTTTCGCGTAATGCGTAGTTGAGCGTTAGATTTTATTTCATTATTGCTCTATCCTTACTTTGAGCGCGGCCATCTTTCTTTTGGGCCACAGACTCTAATTCTCGCTTTCGCTTGGGCGGTACGGCAGTCTCGGGTGATTTACGTCAGAGTGGTATCGGCATTTTTATTCGCGAGTTCGCTTTATTTACGGATCTTTATTCCGCGATGCCTCTCGCAGACGTTTTGCCCGATGAGGAGCTCCTTGCTCTTTTGGTGTCTAATGATGAAAAGATAGAGAAAGCGGACTGTCTCAAGCGCGTGCAGCTGCTTTCGTTATGCCGCGCCCAAGCCAAGGCTCTCGCTTATTTTCGGTACACCACGCGCACATCGTCGCAGCCTGAGGCCTCCAATGGACCGATTATTTTGCAGGTCAACGTTTCAGATGCCACAGGTGTAGGTGGTATTGTTTCCGATGATTATGGGGCCTCAGCTATTTCTTTCAGTGAGAAGGGCGTTGGCGATGCGCCGGTGCTTGCTTCCACCCGATCTATTTCTTCCCAGGTGACTACCACTTTACCCTCGCCTAGGGCATCTAGAGTGAGTAGCGTGCGCGCACAGGCCCCTCCTGTGCGCCACGAAGTTCATTATCTTCATCACCATCATGGCCCTACTTTATACTCTTCTGTGAACCCTGGGCATGAGAATTTTGGAGCTAGTGAGAGTGAGGATGAATCGGAGTACCCACTTGGGTATTACGATGAATCTGACGACGGTTGTGAGGAGACTGGTGGCCAATGGGCCTCTCCGACATTTTCTACTTCACAATTGGAACAGCAGCACACCCTGGACACTGGATTCCGGGGCGACTACTATGGCGGAGTTTTAGAGGCTTCAGAGGCTGAAGTTTTTCCGCAGCAAAATATTTCGACTGGCAACGCAACTGTGTTCGAGGAGCACGTTGAGCCAGTTGACGAAAACGACGACGACAAGTCCTACCCCTGTCATCCCGACGATCACGACGAGCACAACTCTGGTGGTTCTTACGAGGACGAGGCTGACCCCTCCGACCGATTCCGATTCTGGGGACCACTACGACTCTGGGTCTGGTGGTGCTGGCAGCGACTCCTACGATGGTTATTCTTCTGAGTCGTCTTAATTTCTATACGGACAGGTGGAGCTTTTATTTCGTGTTTCGACCACTAGCTGCGATGGGAATCTTTCCGATGTCTTTTGTGATTCGAGTGTTGACCACTAGCGGACAGCTGTGTAGTTTAGTAGGTCGGACCTTTCAAGCATTTAAGACCTCTTTTCTCAGTTCGCAATCGACGTCTACTGCTGAGCCGACAGGCAGCTCCGATCATCCTTGCTTCTTTTCCCATTGGCAGACAGGCGGCACATGTAATCGCTGCTGACCACTAGCCGGCAGGAATTTGACTTAGAAACTGACCCGTGTGGGCTAAGCTGACTGCCTGTATATCTTGCCTGGCATCCTCTGTTCATTCCGTACACTTGTGATCTGCTAGCCACCAGACTTCTAACATTCTCATTAGATGTAAACTCTAGTAGCTAGGGTGGTGACTTGCACACGCTGTAGAGCCACCTCAGATGAGGTGGTGTGCTGGAATTGGCACTGTGACATGTTCGTACTGTCACGCGCCATTTCCGGTGTATCATCTTCGGCGACTCTGCTTGTGCCAGTCTGACTATTTATCTCGCCTGTTTATCAATTCTTGAGTTCGTTATATATCCGCCGGGATCGTTCTCCCCTTGGCTGTTGTGCCTGTTGCTTCCAACAGCGAATGGGAATCGCAGTCGATCGATCGAAGATTTTCGTTCTCAAATTTGATCGGTTAAAAGGTGACGTCGTTCCTTCAAAGATCAAACACTTACAGTAATCGCCCATATTTAAGAAAACAGGGATTTTGGGCCAGCCAGGAAAATAAAAAGAAAGAAATATGTTTAAGTTATCAGGAGTGTGCCTGGTACACAGTCCGTGTGCGGTATCCCATGCCCGCGGACCTCCGCCCCGTGCCACTGTCGACGCTCACGAACCTTGTGACTCACATTTTTGTGGCATGGGAGCAGCAGCAGGCGGAGCTGGGGGTGGCGGCGGGGCCCGGCATTGCTGGGGCCGCCTACTCCGGTGTCGACGAGAGGGTCCTGGAGGTGCTTGGGCAATTGACATCGCGGCTGGAGAAGATCGAGGCGTCAATTGAGTTCCAAAAGGCCGGCGGTGCGGCGGCTCTTCCCCGCAACCGGCGCGGTACTGTAAGGGGCTGGACGTTTTTCGAGCAGGCTCCAGTCCTACCCCGCCTGTTGGATTTGAAAGGGAGAATCGACGCTCCCTTCCCCTCTGCCACCGCTGTGGTAGAGAGGGTGCAGGCAAGAAGGACCATGGATACAGAGAATGCCCATACGGCGGGAAGAACGCGGCGGGGACGGCCGCGTACTGTATGCCGGCTGACGCTCAGGGGGCGGACGAGGACATGCGTACGTTGGCACTCTGTCAAATTTTCCAGGTGGCAGCGGCGGACGATGGGTCGGACGCATTTGCCGCGGCGGTAGCGGAGTACGGAGCGCCGGCGGTACTCGCGGGCGGCGAGTCCGACGAAATCGACGTCTCGGCCTACGGTTTCACAGTCGCCGACTCAAGCAGCGGAGTGCTGTCCGAGTTGGAGGCTCTTACCGGCCAGGTACGAGCCATGGAGGAGCGAGTGGGTGGGCGTGCATCTCTCACAGCGTCACAGGTCTCGCTTGTGGAGGGTGAGGATGTGATTGAGCATCGCACTGACGCCCCCTCCGGCTGACGCGCCCTCCGCCAATGCCGTAGCAAGTGGTCGTGTGCCTCAGCAGGTGGTGCCGCCCGTAGGCGGTGCCTCAGCAGGTGGTGCACTTGCCACGGGTGGCTACATGGCAATCCTGTTCATGATTCCAAACCCATATCATGGGTTTTAACCGAAATGAGAACCCATGATATGGGTTATTAAAATTTTCGGAACCCATGATATGGGTTCTAAAAATCTCTAAAACCCATGGATAATCCATAACCCATGGGTTCTTGCTAGAATTTCAATGATATCAATAAATGTGTTAAACAACTCGGATCGGATGGGTAATGTTAGCTTATTCGTAGGTTAATTTTCAGCTTATGCATAAGCTGATTTTCAGCTTATTCGTAGGTTAATTTTCAGCCTATGCATAAGCCGATTTTCAGCTTATTCGTAGGTTAATTTTCAGCCTATGCATAAGCTGATTTTCGGTATATTCGTAGGTTAATTTTCAGCTTATGCATAAGCTGATTTTCGGTATATTCGTAGGTTAATTTTCAGCTTATGCATAAGCTGATTTTCAGCTTATTCGTAGGTTAATTTTCAGCTTATGCATAAGCTGATTTTCAGCTTATTCGTAGGTTAATTTTCAGCTTATTATGCATAAGCTGATTTTCAGCTTATTCCTAGGTTAATTTTCAGCTTATGCATAAGCCGATTTTCAGCTTATTCGTAGGTTAATTTTCAGCTTATGCAACCTAATATGTTAGTAATTTCAGAGCTGTAAAACCTATACGATAACAGGTTTCAAGACAATTAAACCGGTTTTGAGACTACAATAACAGGTTTTGCTTAGGCATCACAATTGAGGTTTGGTTTACCTTGCTTGTCGTTGTCACAAATCTTGTTATCACGAACACTAATATTATGTATCAAGCCTACCATACATGCAATAATAAGTTTGCCAAAATATTAACTTCTCGACTGTGGTTTCAAAAGTTCTAGACTATGGTTTCACTGGTCCCCCATTTCTTCAGTCTGGAACCCAAGAGAACCGGTCTCCTCCTCGAGGGTACCATTGCAGCTGTACTTGGTTTTGTACCTGTTCCAAATACTTTGAGACGGTGGCATATAGACTGCCTTGTTGACCGCGACTCGAGTCTGCGTAGCAAGAAAGCTCGGATCTTTGTTAGGATCGGACAAGTTCCCAGAAAGGGAAAACAAGTTCTCTGTGTTACCCTCGTGTGGGAGGTGTGAAGAAACTTGCGTAAACACTATGTAGTGCAGTGGGAAACGGAATCTGACTTCGTACATGAGTGCAAACTCGTTAAGCAGTTGAGTTTCCACGTCAATGAACTTCTGAATGAGGCTGGTATCTAAGGATTTCCAACGTTCCACCTCGTCTGTAACCACATCCGATTGAGTAGAGTCACCACTCCTGAGCACCTGGACATTGCGCAACAGTGAGGCTGGAGCGGCACTCTCCAACCGTTGTTTCTTGTGCGCCGAGGAAGGCATGTCGTCACGCCGAATTGTAGCTGCGACCCGCAACATTTGCAAGTAGAGAGTGCGGGCAAGATTAAACCAGGAGACTTCCAACCAGCTTTCCGCTGGGTATGTCTTTGACATATATATCTGTACCAAGCGAGAGTTGGATGGGCGCTCTGTAGAAAAACGAGCTGTCAGTTCCTCCTGCAAGATATCGCGGCTAACACTGACCACAACACCTAACTCGCCGGAACCTCTAGTGTCTGAAGTCCGCTGACGATCCGCGAGTGTTGGCGTCGCAGGGGTATTCAACACTTTGAGTGGCAATGTATCCTGGCAACCCTGCTTTAAGTCATACATTAACAACAAGGTCTGAGCTCCAGTCAAAAAGTGCTTCTTGTCAATAGTCTCTTTGATGTGAAAGGCGGGTTGAAGGAACGCCTCCCAGGATTGACTCATCCCAGTCAGTAGCACTCAAGCCGATATCTGCAGCAGGAACCGCCACGCCGAGTTTATTTCCTGAGTCAGAAGGATCTTCTTCAACGATAGCATCCTTCTTGCCTTTATTTGCTCGTTGATAAGCCTCGATCGTAGGATCGATTACAGCCCTCAACGTATTATTTACTGAGACTTGAGAAAACTGATTACCCCAGCGGGTGGTCACAGTGGAAACCAACGAAAGTAGTTTATGGCCAGGAACCTTGGCTTCCTCTTGCCGTTTGAGCACCGCATCAGACACGGCACGACTCTGGTTGAATAACTTGACAACGCGTCCGTGTTTGCGAAGCAGACCCTTTGCAGCGGGGTTCTTGCTGGAAGTGCCAGCGAGTCCGCTCGCGAATAAGATAGACCGCTGCATCTGGTGTTGGTTGCATGTGTCTATCTTTTCACCGAGAGTCGAAATCTGGTTGAGCGCGCACTGACCGTCTGCCGCGCCATCCGGTGTTATGCCTGAAATACAAGCATGCTCAATGTGCCTAGACTGCAGTAAAGAAAGGAACCACGACTTGATGTTCACTGCAGTGTGCTCAGTGTATGGGAAAATCTCGAAGTCAAGAGCCTCAGATCTCAAGAGTAGTTGGGGAATCGCTTGTGTGCTATCGTCAGGGGGTTCGACAACTGTCGTCGCGTTTACGCCAGCATAGCAGGTGTGTGTGTTAGTGTCTGTCCACATGTCCAGTTGAATGCCAAGGCATATGAACTTCTTGTTGTGAAATCCTTGCAGTGCACCCAAGCGGGACACTATCTTGCTCCTCTTGCTGCAGCTCATCGATGACGACGAGAATCCTGCGAAGAGTACTGTGATGAGGGAATGTCGCACGAGGCTCGAAGCCACGAACATACTCCCTGAAAGAGGGCTTCTTGCAAGTAACCCCTGAGACAGTTCCTTCAGCCACCATAACAGCGTACTGAATGTGATGGGGAAACGCCTCCTCGAAAGAGAGCACGGAAAGATATTCACCGTCTGACGAGAGCACTTGCATGCGACTAGACTCGTTCACAAGCGTAAGCGCTTCTCTATGAAATCTACACCCACCATCTGCGGTCTCGCGAATATGTTTGATCAGATTGGTGTTGCTGGGCGCTTTGCCATTATTAACGAAAGTCAAAATCATCAGCGTTCCGCAAACCGTCTGACTATCGTCACAAATAGCACAGGCCCATGTTTGTTCGCGCTTGCCTGACTTAGGCCCAGCACTAATGATGCGGTCAACGTTCAAGGTGAAGTGCTTGAAAACAGGAGCATTTTGGATCAGAGTGGGTAGGCCATTATCAGCGGCTATAGCTTCAGCCGCAATTGCACTTTCAGTTACAGTTTGCGGGCCTTCGCCAGATAATACAGCTGGAAATGTCTCGTAGTAATATTTCAAGAAAGGAGCGGGATATCTCATCCAAAACAACTCCCCAGAAGCTACGCCTGTCTCGAGACTGCCGCTACCAGTCGGGCCCATTTCTTGTAGTTTAAATGCTGCGCATTTTGTGCCACCTGCATGCGTCAGTTGTGTAGAACGAAAGTGAGAACAATCGACGCTAATGCAATCAACGAAGTAAAATGTTGGAAATACATCGGGCGTTTGTGTGAGAGAATATCAAATGGCGCCACATCACGCACCTGGAAACGTGTGTAAAGCGTCGAACTCGACAGCAGTGCACATATACTCGAGGGTCCTCTCTTCTGTCAACGGAGCTCCGCTTGGACTCTCCCAGTAGTCGCCAGGCACTTTGATATGTTTTCCTATCACTTCAAGAGGTTTGCTCAGACACGGGTATTTTGTGAAGGCATGGTCTGTGAGCTGGGTAGCAGTAGGTTTCTTCTTTCTGCCCATGATTTAGGTGGTGGTGCGTCCGACGTCTCCGTATTTGTAGCCTCCAACACCTTGACCTAGGAACGAACGACTTAGAAAGTGTGGACTGTGACTCGTCTTTCGCACATGACTGTCAGCGTATCGATGACATATGATTGGCTCCAACGTCCAATACCCACGTGGGTTCGTGG
Organism: Cymbomonas tetramitiformis; assembly: GCA_001247695.2. Lineage (NCBI taxonomy): Eukaryota > Viridiplantae > Chlorophyta > Pyramimonadophyceae > Pyramimonadales > Pyramimonadaceae > Cymbomonas > Cymbomonas tetramitiformis. Next base: position 8,941 of record LGRX02014098.1, read on the forward strand.
GTTTCGTGGGGTTTTTTGAAAATCAGAACCCATGATATGGGTTTTTAAAAAAATCGAAACCCATGATATGGGTTTTAAAAAAATCGCCGACCCAACCCATAACCCATGGGTTTTGCCGGAATCATGAACAGGATTGCTACATGGCACATGTGATGCAACCGACGGAGGAGTTCCCCGGCGGGGTGGAAATGCTCCCAGTGCGTCACTACACGCCGGCCATGACGCTGGGTCCGTTGATCTCGGCGGTGACATGCTCCTTTCAGCCGGCTGGTGATTCATTCGTGGAGCAGCCAGAGGCGATCGGTCATTGCACTCTTGACGAGTTTCTTTCGGACACGGGGGCCGAGGAAATCGAGAATTCAGAATTTCAACAATCATTCGTGGGAACCCTGAGCGGTCGATCGGCAAGCCGCCCGCAACCAGCAATTGGGTGCGGTGCTCCGCCCTACGGCCTTCGGCCTAACCTTGCGCTGCTCGCATGCTTCCTCGGACTCTTGGGCATTGGACTCACCGGTGCAGCGGGAGTCGGTGGTGCTTCGAAGAGCGGGATGCCCGCTGCCGGTGCTCATCCGGCGGCGGTGCCACCATCGGACTACTGGCAGGCGGAGGGGTGCTATGCTACTCCGCACAACCGACCCTCACGCATGGACTTGGCATCCCGGCCCTTCGTACCCGCAGGCGGTGGTACCTTACCTCGGGCCATGGGGCACTTTTCTCGGGCCTGATTGGGATGGTGCTTCGCCGTCGCCGCCGTGCTCACCACCACCTTCCGATCATGAGCCGGAGGAGGTGGCGGAGTCCGCTTTGCACGGCAATCATCAATCGGCACGTGCAGGTCTTCACGGTGGTGGCGGCTCCGGGATTGACTTAGCGGTTACACCGCAGTGAGCCGGTGATGAGAACATTGCGGAGATATTCACCCGTCCCCTTCCTCCACAGGCTGTATTCTACAACAACCCCTCTTGCTACGGGCTGGAACTTCACTCGGACACTGACTCCGGCTACGGGTCAGCCATGGACGAGGTGGATTGAGGACAGCACTCTGGTGGTGCACCGGCATGGGGCTGATGCACGGATTTTCTTTGACAACATCGGCATCTACAATGGGCTACACTTCATTTGCCGTGATCTCTTTTATCAGCTTCAATCTTGAGAGTTTCAGTTTGTGATTTGCAATTACCTGTGTTTGCTACGGCAGTTCCAAGAGATTTAGAAACTGTAGTAGTGTGTTTCATTTGGCAATTTAACCCTGAATAGCTTATCAGGATTGCGCAGTAGGTGGTGCAGCTTGTGTTGCTGAACTATTTTGTTGTGTGCCGTAGCACTGACTGGCTGTATTCTAGCACCCTAGACAACATCTCCAGTATGGAGGTGGTGTGCCGAGTTCTGACCAGGCAGGCCCTGACAGGCAGGCCCCCGAGTCAGAGTTTGCAGACTGAGATCGTGGCTAGGGTACGAGTACGTGTACAGTTCGTGTGACCGTTCCGGGTTTAGGTTTAGGTTATTAAGTATATACTACTCAATATTCAGTTTAAGTGTTTATCCGAAAGCGGCACTCGACTGTGTTATCTGATATTACTGAATATACCGAACGGGTATATTCCCCTATAACATGTGAGTTGCTTGCCCGACTCTCAATCTCGGTCTCATCGCTAAGAATCTTAGATTTGTGCCCGCGAGACCAACTCGCTTGGAGTGTCCCCAAAATTTTACTCCCTTCGCGGATTATCGTGGATTACGAACATATGCTACGGCATATGACTCATATGAACCTAGCTACCCGCCCACCCTGGCCACCTTCCTCAACGTCTCCAAAACCCCCCTTAATTCTTCGACTTCCCTCCCCACCGCTCATATTCAGCCACCCCTCCACTCATCCGGCCATGGCTGCTTCTCCGGTAGCCTCTCAATTGTGTCGCGAGGTCTTTTTATTTGTCGTGTCGCAAAAAGATTCGTTTATACTAACGACGCTTCGCAGCTTTTTCAGAAATATGCTGTTTTTCATTTCGTTTCCCTTAAAGGAGCGAAACAGGTTCCTGGAAAAAAGTGACATCGTACACACCGCACCGCAGGAGCTGTCCCTCAAAAATTATGCCGTTGGAAATTTTCCAAAAATTTCCTGCCGATGTCATACTTGACCAACGTGTGTGCCTGATCCATCGACCTCCATAATAGATGGCAGTTTCTGATCTGGAAGCTGTAGTACTGGAGCATGGCAGATGGCACTTTTGAGATTATCAAATGCCTGCTGCTGCTCAGATTCCTAGACAAACTCTGCATTATCCTTACGGAGACGATTGAGCGGCTCGGCAATCTTGGAGAACTTTGGTATAAATCTCCTAAACTGGCCGACCATGCCCAAGAATGACCGAACAAGAGATGACTTGCCATCTTTAGCCATACGGCGTAGAGGCTGCTTACCAACGGTTGGACCATAGGACACTGGAGGCTGGATAGCCATGACTGCACGGATTCTATCTTCGATGATTGAAAGGCCTGCCTCTGAGATGTGGTGTCCGATAAAATCGATGGATCTGACGAACAACTCAACCTTAGAAGGCCTGATGTAGAACTGATGATCTCTGCAGCGTTGTAAGAACTGTCGAACATGCTTCACGTGGCTGTCAAAATCTGGACTGTACACTATGGTGTCATCCATGAAAATGACCAAGAACTGATCGATGAAGTCAAAGAATGCTCGATTCCCAACACGTAGAGCGGTTGCAGGAGCGTTAGTTAACCCGAAGGGCATCACTGTCCACTCGTATGAACCATATCTAGTACGTATTGCTGTCTTATGGATGTCGTCTGGATGGATGGGTATCTGATGGAAAAACTGGTTGAAATCAAACCTGCTGAACCATCGTGCCCCCTTAAGAGTTAAGCTGTTCAAGAAGGGTATCATGAGGTGGCAATGGATACGTGTCCTTTATGGTGATGTTATTAAGGGCTCGATAATCACAGCACATCCTCCACTTCCCCCTTGGCTTAGGAGCGAAAATGATTGGGCACCATATGGTGATGATGACGGACGAAGGATACCCAGCTCGACATATTTGATGATCTGTCGTTTGAGCTCCTCCATCATAGGCACTGGAATAGTACGAACTGGCTGTGATGGTGGCTTATGCCCAGGTTCAATGTTGATGCGATGATATCCACCTTCAAACCGTTCTGGCCTATGGCCAGCTGGAAGATCCTCCTGGAAAATATCTGGAATGTCTTCTCTGATTAGATCACGTGCTGCTGTGACCTTTGGGTCTTCCATGGTAGTGTCTGAGTCTGCTGCTGCCATGACCAATTCACCATCGACCTCTGAGAGAAAAAAGAGATAAGCTACGGCTTCTTCAGCCGACCCACTGGATCGTATACGTCGTAGGTGCTTCCTCATAGTGGTGGCACTGACCAATTCCATTTCAGGAAGGTCATCTGAATCTGGAGTCTGTTCAACTCTGGACAGAACTGTACGAACACTGGAACCTGATGAGTGTTTCCGGGTGATCGTCATATTCTTGGACTGGAAGTCAATGCGTGGGTTCCTTCTTTCCAACCAATCTTGTCCCAGGATGACTGTGAAGGGTTTCATGTCAATAATATAGAGATCTTCTGTATCCTTATACTTACCCAGCGTGAATGTAGCATTGGGAAGATAGGATGTACAGGGTAATTGGCTTCCTCCAGCCAATCCCACTGAGAATGATGATGAGTCTGTTGGTGATATACCAAGCTGAGAAGCGAACTGTCCGTCGATAAATGACGATGTAGCTCCTGGATCTACCAAAATGTGAGTACTCTGTCCATATACTTTCCCTTTGTACAACAACAGCTTCTTCTGTGATTTCAGCTGTGCTGTCTGTGACTGCATCTGTGCGATGTGTTCTGAGAGAGTATCCATCTGTTGGAACTGTAGTGTCAGACTGGAAAGGACTTCTTCTGAGATACTCTCAACCCGGCCACTTGCTTCAGTGACATTTTCAGGCTGATTTATCTTTGGGGTGCCCTCATCACTGGTACCTGCCCGGTACCCGGACAGTTTCCCTGAGGAGCTGGAGCTGATGCTGGAGCTGAAGCTGCAACTGCTGCATTAATGCTCTGCTGATTCTGGAGCTCCTTAACCAGGGTGTTGACTGTTTTTAGGAGTTTGTTAGACTCACTTTTGCCACCCTGATTATTCTGTTGCTGCTGTCCTCTGTATGGATTCTGAGCTGGAGGATTGCCTTTTATGGGTTTCCCATCTGGTGTCTTGGTGGAAAAGCAATCCTTTGTGGCGTGATTGGTACGACCACAACGTTGACAAGGCTGGGAAGGAGATGATGCTGATCCCTTTCCTTTTCCTTTTCCCTTTCCTTTTCCTTTGCCTTTTCCTTTATTCCTCTGGAAATTCTGGTTGGCATTCTGATTCTGGTTGCCTCGATTCTGATTGGATCTGTCATATGGCTTATTGCCACGGCCCTTGTCCTTATCTTTTCTGAATGGGCCTCCTGACTGTTCCTTCTGTCCCCTATAGTGAAGGGTCTCTGCCTGCTTCGAATGAACTACATAATTCAAATCGAGCAGAACTTGTGTGGTCTGTGCCCACGACAAGTTATTCCTTTCATCCTCTGTCAAAAATCTGAGATGAAACTGTTTCCGAAGGTCTGATTCCATATTACTGATGAATCTGTCCTTGATCAAGACATCATCCAAATCAACTGATGCTAGAGAAGCCAGTGATGTGAATCTGCGTAGGTAATCTGCAAAAGTCTGGTTACCCTGCTGCAGTGCCATAAGATGCTTTTTGGCAACTGACCGCTTGTGGGGATTTCCGAACTGCCTGAGGAATGTATTTCTGACATCTTCATACGTGGCAAGCGGTGTTTTAGCCACGACCTGAAAGTAGTGTCTGTCATTATTCTGAATGAACGTGAGGAAGACTGTGATGCGATCCTTATCTGGTGCATCTGGATGTGTAAACTGAAAATACCTGTCTACTGTCTCTATCCCAATCTCCGCATCCTGTCCGACTTTGTACTCCTTCGGTGGATTCATTTTCACCTTAGGGACAATTGCGGCTGGAATTAATGCTGCGGCGGCCTGATTATCATCTGGATCTGTAAATGCAGGCGGGGGATTATCCTCTGAGTAATCCTCCTCTGGTTCCTTAGGCTCAGTCCCTGGATCTCTGTACCGACTCATGTCTGTCTTCATTCTGCTGATGGAATCGAAATATCCTATCTGATCATATCGGGTCTGTGTGTCAGCATAACCCTTTAACCATGAAGGTATTTTGAATCTGCTGAAATGATCATAAGAACCCAGAATGTCAAAGTACCAGTTATTAGGATCGAGATCGATAGCTGGTATAGCTGCTGGTTCTTCTGCCATCTAAGATAAAACACCACACCAACAAAACCTTCAAAATGGATGTGTGTGTGTGATATATATATATATATATTGTACATGTATTATTTTTGTACATTGATATAATGAGGTGAAGTATATATATGGTTCCACCTTCTTCCCCCCTCAAGGAAGTGTGAATTCCACAGGCAGTTGTCAAGTGCCTATTACCTCATTAAGCAGCATGCAATTCCCATAGGAAGCAGCTGTACAGTTATTGGGTTGTTGCCCGATATATCGGGCATGATTGTGCTGATTTCAGCATGACCAAAATGCCAAACACAGAGTGTTTCACTATTATATAGTGGCATTTTAGGGTGTGTAGGGTTACTGTGATCCCTATCACCTACAGTGATATTAGGGTGTTACATGATATCGGTAACACTTAATTATATCAAATTTAAGCAGTATGAACATTTCCTGAAGGAATTAAAGCAAAACTGCATTTAATATATCACTGTTTACCACGTGATATTTGAGAGGTATGTTACACCCCCTAGTTTTTACACGTGATTTTTAGGGTGTTACGGGGTGATACAAGTGCTCACAAATTTTTGCATATACTATTGATAGGTAAAAAATCGGATGAGCAAAAAAAATCAGACTCGAATTTTCATTTTGAAATTGTACGTGTGAGATTTTTACCCATTTTCACCACTTTTTGACATATAAGTCAGTGTATATGAGCACTAGGTGTATACTACAATGTATACAGCTGTCACACCTCTGCAATATATCTCATCTGAATACATGAAATGAAATTTGACATTTTCCATGTTTGTTTGTGAAGATATATGTATGGCCAATTTTTGGTACATTGGGTTTTGCTGATTGAAACCCATGATAAATTGACCAAACCCTAATTATATATGTAGGTGTATCAACTTTAAGTGCAGTCACTTAAGTGATAACTTGTCAGTAACCTATCATTTACTTGGGCATATGGCAGTGCACTGAAAAAGTATCAAAGTGATATTTTCAGGTTCCAAGTAATCAGAACAAAGCTTGATTAATGAATCAGAGCAATTGTCTGAATAACCTCTATCAGTTTGTCAATATGATTACTGATCTGAGATTTGTGTTGCATGCATTTGAACTGATCGGGACTGTATCAATTGTCAAAATGCATTGTAGAAGTTGGTGTTGCTCCAGCGATAGTAAAGGTATGGACAGTGTTCAGCAGTTACCAGCTGCATTATGAACACTGTATAATGCCTTCGGGTCTGGAGATATTCTCCACCCGGCCCTACAGCATGTGGTTTTATCCTGCTTACCATATCTATCGCCATCATTGACATCCAACACGCACATGTGTTTGTTGGATGGTATCTACATTATCATACACATGGTTGATATTATAGTTGATCATTTCACTTACCGAATCAGTGAATGTCAATATAGTGTCAATGATTGTGCATTATGCAGGTACTTACTGATTTAGTACATTTCAGCAAATTGGTTTATCATACAAGATGATCTGTATACCAATGGACAGCATATAGCTAGTATGATGTATATCAATTTGATTAGTAAGTTGTAATCCTGCATATCTCATCATGATGAATGACGAGTTGATTGATATATTTCACAAATGGCTCCGGTGAGTATTCCTTTCTTTGATCAACAGTAGAACAATATTCCATCCCAAATCCTACGTCAGGAAATACTGAGCTAATTACTGTCTTAATGATCAAGATTGGCACCTTATACCAGATGGGTTAATTTATAGCCTACACTTGCACAGCAGGTATGCTATATGATATATTGATGCAACATCTGATATGTGTGTAAGATGTGCATAATTACAGTGTAACATGGTTGTATTGCTTGATCAACCCCCGGTTCCATAGGGTACAAACCTATCGGTCATTGGTCGGTTAGGCGCGGACAGACAGTCACCAAGTCGATCAACAGAACTATACGGTGATTTCAAGATAAGTCCTTACTTTTCAATCTTGCAATACTTCCATGATACACTGCTATATATGCTTATATATGCCAACTGTTATCGTGATCAAGTTGGATGTGCATATGTATGCATATATGCCTAACATTTGTGACCAAACTGATAATTATAACAGTGTGAATGGTGCACTTGTCGCAGTATAATATGGCAAGTTGTAGTGTGCTGCATGGTGTATACTTCATGCTGTATGCTGCATGTATAATGTATGCTGCATGGTACAATACACATATGACTGCACAGCATTAATGTTATATTGTGCGTCCATTGTATGTACATCTGCCATTATTTGAACGAACATCACTTCTGCATGATATGTGCGCGCGTCACACATATTGAATGGCGCGCTGCATGTTGATGTATTACGGATCATGCGCCCTCATCGCGCGTCCCCTGCGCATGATGAAATCACAGCAGGTGCGCATCTCCTGACGAGCTAAAACATCATATGTGCGCGTCGATGAGCGATTTTTGTAAATCATCTGCAAATAACGATATTATAATGTGCGTGCGCTGCACTGAACAATTAGTGCGGATAGCGAACATCGCTGTCGCCGGTGTACGAATGCAATCGCGCGTATAAGAAAACTCCGTGCGTCCTGCCGAAGCTGATGCGAATCACATATACTGATGATGTTTTATCATCGCGCGTCATTATGTCGCATGTCGTACCAACCCTGCGAAATGGTGACAGCATATATGTGCGTTCCGTACGCAGTGCGCACACCTTGTCGCTGTTATTTTCTGATGATGTTTCTGCGAGCGATATCAGATGCGAATGCGTTCGCGATGATAATTCCTCGCGCACTCCGTTTGCTGTCGATATTGCAGCGAATGTTATTATTTGCTTGTAGATGATCGTATATGTGCGAGCGCTGTCGCCTGTATGTATGCGCGAACCTGTCACCCACACAATATACAATATACAATATCTCTAATGCTGCACACACTTATGTGTCCTCGTTCGTCGCGTGGACGGGTAGAATACCAATGTCAAGGTTGATATTCAACCTTTCAGACTTTGCGGCTGCTATTGAACTATAGCAACTCGCAACAAGTATTTGGTGGGTATGAGTGCAGTCTCTGGTGTCCAGAATCATCTGCTTGAGCACAATGCTCCTCATATACCTCAATGTCCTCACGCTTCATAAGCGTTACCACCATCGGGTTGTGAACCCGAGAACATTGGGCGAACTAACGGTATCGGCTGTTCGAATTAGCCTGTATGTTGATACCCGCATGGTGTTCATCAATTCATGCTTGAAGCGAAGACGCGTCCTCTCAGAACAGTTTGTTCTTCAAGAACTTGTCTTGCTTCATCATCGAGATGCTGTACTCAGCCTCTCGATGACAGATGTCACTCATGGTGAGTGGATGACAGATATTATGACTGTACATGTCATAGTCGACCGTACTGACGATACTCGACGACTGTGTGTCATTATAACATATGACATGACATGACATGACATGACATGGTATGACATGTATGACAGGTATGACACGTATGGCATGTATGACACATATGTCATCGGCCATATCCCTGACAATAAGAGTCTTAAAAAAATTGTAGAGCGAAATGTATCGAACCATTTTCGAGAAATCATTTTTTGGAGCTGAAATATCCAGAATCTGGTACCCAATCAAAATTAAGAATCCTTATTCATATACAAATTGATGGATTAGAAAAAAAAATGGGGGTCATGTTGCGTTTTTGAGAGTTGCGGGACACTTGTGGAGCACATATATAATGTCTGAAAACAGAATATTTATGCTATGGCTCGTGAATCGAGCTCTATTAGCTATCGATATTGTCACCTAGTCCTCCGAAGCATCAAGGACCTGCCCTCTGCTATCGTGGCCAAAGCCCACCGACCTATCATACCCGAATCTCTCGTCTAATGGGTCATTACGGGCACTCTTGGCATCCCTCATCAACCTGCGCTTCCTCGCGCCCTTGTGTGACACCCGCAACGCGGCCGCCTTCTCCTTCCGCCGTTGAACTCGCTCATCCAATGCGTACATCGTCGAGTGCGACACCTAGGTCTCTAGGAGTAGGTATCTCTCGAGATTCCCGAGCATCGATCGGAGTAGGCTGTTCTGTTGTTCGCAGGTTGGCAGTGACTCTCTGGAGATGGGCAGCGCGCTTCTGCTGTCCCTTACTTTTGAAAACCATATCTGCGTCAAAAAAAGGCATATTGGAACTGTAAGAAAAAACTGGACATTCTCGAATAGACGAATGTTATGTGGTAAACAAGCATCAACACAATCCTGGAAGCACAACTCTTACTGTGAACGCACCTGGAGTCACGAGGCTTGGTACCCCATGTACCCAAGTGCCTCACCAGTCGCGCTGGAACCGCTCAGCCGGCCAAATGCGACGAACATCAGCGAGCATTCATGAAGGATGTGGTGCCCTTTTGCCCTTTCCCCTCTGCAGGGAAACGAAAAGGACAACAATCGCTGTGAGCGCACGCGAAATTATAAGATCTGCGTGAGATAAAAAACTAACCAGTACTTTTGTCAAGGTTGATATACAACCTTTCAGACTTTGCGGTTGCTATTGAACTGTAGCAACGCGCATCAATATTTATTGGGTACGAGTGCAGTCTCTGGTGTCCAGAATTCCCTGCTTGAGCACAATGCTCCTCATATACCTCAATGTCCTCACGCTTCATAAGCGTTACCACCATCGGGTTGTGAACCCGAGAACATTGGGTGAACTAACAGTATCGGCTGGTCGAATTAGCCTGTTGATACCCACATGTTGTTCAATTCATGCTTGAAGCGAAGACGCGTCCTCTCAGAACAGTTTGTTCTTCAAGAACTTGTCTTGCTTCATCATCGAGATGCCGTACTCGGCCTCTCGATGACAGATGTCACTCATGGTGAGTGGATGACAGATATTATGACTGCACATGCCATAGTCGACCGTACTGACAATACTCGACGACTGTATGTCATTATAACACATGACATGACATGACATGACATGACATGACATGACATGCCATGACATGCCATGCCATGACATGACATGTCATGACATGACATGACATGACATAACATGACATGACATGTTATGACATGACATGACATGACATGACATGACATGACATGACATGACATGACATGACATGACATGACATGACATGACATGTATGACAGGCATGACACGTATGACAGGTATGATACATATGCCATCGGTCATATCCCTGACAGATCTCCCCTCTTAGAAGAGTTGTGACCTCACAATATAGGGTGCATACCTTTGTATATGTCTTTGATGTCTTTGTTGTTGAGCTGGTACCAGTCTTCTTACACCGATGAGGCGTCCCTCAAGGTGTTTTTAGGATATTGGGGGGAACTGAGTCCACTTTAAACCCTCACCTTAGGCATTTAGCCTTACAGTTCTTAGGATGTAGCCCCCATGAATTGCGTATCGTATTTCAGAGTGACGTTTCAAGGTATCTTCCGAGGTTTACGTTACGGATAGATATAGCGCTGCCGTTCGTATCGTATTTCAGAGTGACGTTTTTACGGCTTTATATAATGCATCCACCTCTTCCTCCCTTCAGAGAGCTTACTCCCCCGAAGTTCACAGGAATACTATGGAGGGTCCCTTTTTGGGGCTTGGTTTAATGCAAACGGAGTGGGCCCTGCTTAACGAGATATCGGAGGGTCTCTATGAGTCCACTTTAAATCCTCACCCGATCTGCCCCAGTTCTCCTTTTATTTTTCGGTCCGGTACGCGCGCTCTGACGAACATTTCATAGATTGGATTCGACAACGTACTAATGTGAAATTCGTTTAGTTATGTATGTCAATCATAACTCAGGATCACAACTCCGTCCACCTCAGTATCCGGTAGCTGCGGATTACTGGCCATAAGATCCGAATGACAAACCACGGTCTGGCAAAGGTAGCATAGCAGTTTTTATTTATCCACAGATATGGTACCCGCATGTATGCGTATCTGTGCAAGGGTATGATTTGGTACAAGGCTCACTACACCTTAGCAAGGAAGGATCAATTTCCTGCTCCTGTCATATCAATTTGATGCAGGGTAAAATGTTAGGGATGTAACCCTGCAGTTCTTGGGATGCAGCCCTGCAGTTTTTTTGGATGCAGCCCTGCAGTTTTTGGGATGCAGCCCTGCAGTTCTTGGGATGCAGCCCTGATTATTATTCGGTCGGGAATCATTGGCCAAAGTCATCGGCTATCAGCTTTTGACTCAGAAGCCACAATGTTATAGAAGCTACGACCTATCGTGACCATATGCGGCAGTTATACCTTCAGCATACGTGCACAATATGATTATGTGGAACTTATAATCCCACTTAAGTTGCATCATGATAAATTTATCCAGGTGTTAACAAGTGTTCAGGATTTGATAAGGGATTGACGCCCCACAGGCCAAAGGTCATTGTCTCTTAAGGCTCGCCTCAAGTGCGCGGCTTTGAGGAGCAGCGTCCCGGCGAGGCACAGGCTTGATGCGTCCTTGACCACAATGGAGCTGGAAATGAGAATGCTCAAGATATCCGAAGACAGGAAGGCTTTTTGTTGGCCAGAGTTGCTGTCTAGATGCTTAACCTCAATAGGGTTGCATTCGGATAAAAACTGTGCAACCATACATGTGACTTATGCATTGGTGTATGACTTTGATGAATTGTCTCTTGTCGTGAACCTGGAAGGAATGACGGGCAAATAGCTAGAGCGGCGGATCTCACTCACTCGGCTTTGCTGTTATGGAATTCGATGCCTGAATGGCACAAATGGCAATCCTTGGCTCAGATGCTTTCCTTCAGACACTGGCAACAACTTGTGCGCCAGCTTCTCTAGATTTGGGGGAAAACCATGGATCAACAATTCATCAATCAAACCACATGTTACCAAGGCTGATTCAACGAATCCTTCAACTCTTGAAATTCAACAATCAGCATCTCAGGCTGTTGACGTCAAAGTAATGGTCGTAAGCTTACAATATAGCTTATTCACATTTAAAAAACCATCGTTCTCCTATGTCAGTGCCCTTCATATAATATGATAGAGCCGGAGAAATATGCATCTATGATTTCTTCATAATGAACTTCATGTGTCAGTAAGTCAAATAAAGACTTCATTTGATGCTTCAATCGGCATGATGTACCGTGTCATCAAACTTTATGACTGCTATACACCGATGCTGGAATTTTTCATATGTAGTTTCATATTATATTTACATGCAGTTCTTACTTTTTAATCTTCCAAGCAAAATCACAATGATGTAAAATCAAAATGATGTAAATCAATTTGTGGCAGCTGTATGAAGAATGAATGAATCTATACTCCTTCTTCCCCCTTTAAAAAGAGGTGTATCAAACCAATCAGATGGTGATGGAGAATGCCATCCAATTATTATGTTATGTGAAAAATGGTTTGATAGAAAATCAGACTGAGATTACTCATCGAATCAAGTGCTTTCGAGGTAACAATGTCAATATGAACACCGATTCTCTCTACGTCATACCGGCAACATGCCTGACGCTTTTGAATGTGGCGAATGCCAGATGCTGTCAAATGCCAATGTCAATTCACCATGATTCAATATGCAGTTTTTGGGTTGCAGCCCACATACATTGTTGGTTCAGGGTCACAATAGTGTGCCCAACTTAGACAATGTTTCTGGATAATGATTGTCATAATGAACAACGAAACTAGTGATGGTACCGAAGCTCACTTTGGTATGGAAGCTAATAGAGAGTCAATCAAGAATATGAATATCATTTCTCTATTGTCGTAAAAGGCTCACAGATTTAGTGTCTGTAATGACAACAACTTACTACGAGCTGTATTTCCGTACTTGATGAATGGCTGGTATGTCATTTCATTGTGGCTAGAACATGGCATCGCCTAGTGATATGTGTATATATGAATCTTATTCAGTACATGATTACTTATCTCAATGGTACCCATTTTATTTTTGAGTATACAGTATTCAGAATGAACTGTGCTTGGAAACCATCTGTAGATTGCGGGTTCGATTTCCCGCCATGGCTTTTTCCAAGTTCCGTGGCCTAATGGACAAGGCGACAAATTTCTAAACATTCCAGAATGAGCTTTTCAAAGAGTTATAATTCCTCAATGAAGCATGTGTGTCTTATGTGCCAAAATGATATGAATCCACAAGTATGATGTCAATCTATATGTGGATGGTTTATACCATTGTATGCTATTCCACAAATAAGTAGTGATGTCAGAATAAAACTTTGGACAATTGCAACTCAGTACAAACCCGAGTGCATTCAAGTCCACTTGTATGCTCAGAATCTGAATCTAATATACTTTCTATATGCACAGGATAGAATATATTTTCTATGTGATTCTGGATTCAGGAACTAGAGTCAATGAAAAACTCCGTTCCTATTTCACACGATGAAACCTTTATTCCCTTAGGTGCAATACCTTATCTTAAGGAAGAGTCATTTTCAATACAAGTTTCAATCGAATTTCTCAAATTTTTTCACCTTTATGATGATCAGACTGGTCAATTTTACAGCATAACCCACTTCCCCTTGCTGAAGGAGATGACTCCTATCATAGGGCGGTATGTTGGCTGTTTTCATATGACACATGCAAAACATGAGTGGCTCGGCAATCTTGGAAAATTTCGGGATAAATATCCTGAATTGGCCGATTATGCCCAAGAATGACCGAAGGTTAGACTTGCCATCTTTAGCCATGCGGCGTAGAGGCTGCTTGCCAACAGTTGGGTTATAGGCTGTATAGCTATGTTAGCTATGTTGGAGGCTGAATAGCCATGACTGCACGGACTCTATCTTCCATGATGAATAGACCTCTGAAATGTGGTGTCCGATAAATCATACATCTGACAACAACTCAACCTTAAAAGGTCTGATGAAGAGCTGATGATTTCTGCTGCACTGTATTTTTTTGATGTGCACTACCGAAATGCCTCGTGGTATAATAATCTCACAGAATAGGCATTGTTCAATGGCGGTATGATCAGATATGTAATGATCAATGAAGATCAGATGATTGGTATGGCTTATTCAGCAGGCATGACTACCTCAAAGAGATGCCAATACACGGATACATTTCAAGACATAAGGGCAATAGACTTATTATGTAGCCTTCAAGGGCAGCTGGCATTTATGCTGAATTGGTCAGCTCGGTGGCTTTGACCTATCTAGGTGTTGTACTCAGGCCGTAGCCTGCATATTGCATTGAGTACTCTTGACACCTTTAATGATCCAATCAGATGATATGTATGAAATATCAAGAATAGTTGCCCTTTTTCAGTGATCATCGGTGGCAGAGGCTATAGTGCTTGCACCGAGTCAATATACAATTCTAGTCTGGATACATGATAGACCAGATGTATACAAATGTCTAGGTCTTCAAAATCAAGCTCATATGTACGTCATGGCTGATGACCTTAGAAATGTTCGAGACATATGTGTGTCAACTTCATGGAGTTTTGCATGGTTTGACTGTATATAGTCATGATTACCAAAACCACAACGATGATGCAACTTATTTGTTTTATTATTTGTCTTATTTATTTATCGTTATTTGGTTTTTAGTTGTATTTTTCTTTTAGCTTACCATCTTCCCCCCTCAAGGAAGTGTAAATTGCCAGGCGGTTGTCAGGCGCCGTTTAAATACAACAGAGGTCCGACCTCATATGTGATGACGTGGCAGCTTTCGACGAAGCTGGACAACAGTTCTCGGGATGCAGCCCATTGCACCGAAGGTGCATCGCAGTTCTTGGGATGCAGCCCGAATCCACGTATATATATCGGGCAACAACCCAATAACTGTAGGGCAACAACCCAATAACTATACAGCTGCTTCCTATGAGAATTGCATGCTGCTTAATGAGGTAATAGGCACTTGACAACTGCCTATGGAATTCACACTTCCTTGAGGGGGGAAGAAGGTGGAACCATATATATACTTCACCTCATTTACATCAATGTACAAATATAATACATGTACAATATACAGATATATATATATCACACACACAAACATCCATTTTATATTCCGATATGGTGATTTCTGATGGATTGCTTTTGATAAAACCACTGCATCCACAAGTAACGTTGAAATCTGTACAACGTTAAACCCACCGTCACTAATAAAGTGTAAACTCGGATGGGAAACTACATCCCAATGACTATAAGTTGACTATTGCTCAGCATTTACATTCTCGAGTAAGGGCGGAATGCTTAACTATATATATAACATATAACCTGATACCATACTTAATTGCATATCTTTGGATCAGAAGATGATAGTTATATAATGTATATATATATCCCACCTGATACACTTTGGCACTATAGCCATACATAAGAGTGGGAAGGACAGGTGCATCGCTGTAGGACTGGTTGATATAGTCCCAGTACTGAAGGCAGGATGTGGCACCCGAATAACAGCTGATAACTGTTGGGTGACCACCATGCAAAACCTTCCAGGCGTAACTCCTTCGTCCTAGGATGCAAGTGAATTGTTCATAATATGTTGACATCACATA
>LGRX02014099.1:0-22677 GCA_001247695.2 Cymbomonas tetramitiformis
GGCACTTGCAGATGTCGTCGTGGTCAAAGGCGTCCGGAGCACCAGCCCAAAGTACGTAAACTAGCGGGATCAGGGCAGGTAAGATAACGTAAATGAACATTGCCAAAATCGAGCAATAGCAACGCGCGGTGCCCACGTGACCCGCAGCCCCAAAAGAGAGAGTTAGTTTTGGTCCAGTCAGTCCGTCCAGTCCGTCCAGTCCGTCCAGTCCGTCCAGTTTGGACGGACTGGACGGACCGGACCAAACATTTTTAACATTCTAAGATTTCGCAAAATAGGGCTCCCATACTTAAGCCCATACTTAAGGAGTGTAACGCGTCGGTCCGCGTCGACGCCTGCGTTTTCACATACTTAAGAAAATTTAAATTTTTTCTTCATACTTAAGGAATATACACCGACTGCCCCTTCCCCCCCTAATCAGGGACTCAGGGGGTATAACCCAGTCGCATGTGAGTTTCAAACGTGCGTCAGAGAGACGAACCCAACGACCGAGCTTGACAATCGTATACGATTGTCACACGTGAGTCTGGGTGTCGGACCTAGTGCTCCAGCTTGACAATCGTATACGATTGTCACACGTGAGTCTGGGTGTCATAATATAAATAGTTACACTAAACCCATGTCTATATAGAGTGTTGTTTTCATAAAATAATTCATTTCTCATGGTACATTCTCATGGTCACATTCTCATAGGAATCCAATGCCGACTTCCCTGCGATACGGTAACCATGCTTTGGATGTCCCGCATGCGGTGCCAATCTCTCTTCAGTTACTACAGGCCTTGTTTCCAACCCTTACCGATACCCCGCTGCTTCTTCACATGCGCAGCACAGAAGACGTGCAACCTGCCGCGCTCGGCACCGTGTTCCCTGACGGAGCTGACGTACTTGTGATCGGTGGTGTCAGTACAACCCCCGGATCAAGCGAAGTGAAAACCCGTTGTGTAAATGCCGAAACAGCCACACACGAATCTTCCCAAGCATCAGCTTCTCCGCCTCGCCCTGAGGTAAAGCGCAAAATTTTAGTTTGTGACTTAACCGAATCGCCTCCACCTCCAAAAGACTCGAATGAATCTATGAAATCCTACAGCGCGGGACAAGAACCAAAGCTCAAGCACAAAGTCAAATCGGACTATACATCCTATACCGGACCAGCTATTCCGATAGATTTTTCTCAGGATGTTGATTTGTCCCGAGACGTAGCGGTTGTTCAGTCTGAAGAGCTTGTGGACGAACTGCCTGTGCCTCTACTTCCCGGGGTAGTTTACAAGCCACGGGCTGGAGTTTTCTCTCCGTGGAAGGATTTCTTGAAATACGATCCACAGACCTGGATGCGTTCTGGGGACAAACGACGTATCAAAGGCCGACTCGTTAGAACTACGCGATGCGGTGGGGCTTTATCCTGTGACAACGATGCGTGTGTCGTATTTTGTCGAACGGGTGACCGTAACCGTTCCCAATTCACCGGTACCTTTAAAAATCGCAATCTGGCTTGCGCCCATTGCAACGCTGCACCTACGCATTCTGGGAATTGCCCGTTTAAAGTAACCACCGAAGAAGACTCTGATTGGAACATCCTCGTCCTGTCTACTAGCCCCATTGGACACAACCATTCCGTGTTGTCCACCGACCGCCCCAGCGTGGGCGAGCTACAGGCAGCTAAGACTAGGGCTGAGGAGGTTCTAAATACCGGTGGAGTGCGAAACGTGTGCCAGGTAAAACGGACTCTACTCACGGAAACCGTTTTTCCAAAAGACTTTTCTTTTCACCCCAGCCAGCTACCAGGCATCGCGAGGAAAATGAACGTCATTGATACGGCAGTGGACCATAATTTCGTGCGAGGTCGTCGACAGGATGAGGGCATGAAAGCCGTTTCCCAATGGGCTGCTCAGCACGGTAAGGGCCTACTGCAATCTTTCGCGGACGAGGGGAATATCGACAGTTTTGCTCATACGTTCGTTATGTCCAGTGTCGGAGTGGATGGAGGTGTCGATCTCGTGCGTCGCATGCACCCGAAAAGTAGCGACCACTACCTCCGCTCAGCGTACGTCCACTTGGATTTCGTACATCGCAAGGTTTCTGGGGATTGGGTGACGATGGGGGCGCACGTGTTCTCCATAGAGGCCAACGCCCTGCTCACTATTGCCACCATGAACGTACCCAAAGACTGTACCGAAACACAGGTACTGTTTTGGACATTGGTGGTGAAGAAGACGGTAGCAGCCGAACATCCGCGTGAGGAAGTATTATTCTATGGCTTCATGGGAGATGCAGCAGGTAAGTAAAAGATCATAGTTTTCAATGGGAGAGTTTGTAAGTTACACGGTTCTGACAATCGTATACGATTATGGGAACCGTTGACAATCGTATACGATTGTCAGCGGCTGACAATCGTACACGATTGTCAGCACCGTGTAAACCTACGCATGGTATACTTGGTTTTCAAGAACTGATTAATATTTGGGGCACAGGTGCTAACTGGGCAGCAATCAAAAAAGTTTGGCCAGCATATGACGTAGCGATGGGAGGTGGACAAATCACATGTCATCGTGTGGTGGACTGGACACTATTACACGGACGAAGAGTATAGGCAAATGCTCATGTCCAAGTTTTATCCCGGTGAGGCATTGCTTGTCAGCACTAGTATTATGCAAGGGTTCGGGACTTTCCTACAAAGCTTGACAATCGTATACGATTGTCAGACCTAAGTTCATTTCGGTTGCTTGCAGCGGCGGATGCGGAGGCTCCTGAGGAAGTAAGCAATTTCAACACCATGGTGCACAATCTGGAGACCGACTATCTCCGTCTATTCGATAGTGGTCCTGATGACTACAAGAAGTGGGTGAAAAACAAGTTCATGCGAATGCAGCTTGTCGTGGTGGATGGCCAGCATCGCTATGACGCCTGGCTTGACCTTGTCCTGGACGCAAGGAAACGTAAAGCATTCTGGAGCGGTACCGGGACCAGTAATAGGTCCTCTCTGGAGGGGTTGGCCACAACGATTACAATTCTGAAGAAAGAAACACCTCTTTGTGTTTTGGTAAGCGATCCTTGTATGATATCGTTTGTTTCATTGTTTCAATAAAATACCGTATGTACATGAATGAAATTTTTACAAGTTTCGGTTTGCGCAGAGCCTTATCGGGACACTGACGAACACCGACCAAACAGAAAGTCTTGTTGACTCTCACGAACACGATAAATGGATTTTGCTGTTGAATATTGCCGACGCCTCGGAAGACCAACTGGCGCATTTTACACAATTCCCGGTAAGGCAAGCTAGTGCCAAGAGTAACGCTTGGTATCGGAATAATCTGAGGGATACGACCGCGGCGGCCTACTCGAACGAGATTTCCAAACTTCAGGATCAATCGGCAAAAGTTGCCCTCCTCCAATCGCGCGAGCGGGATGCGCAAAAGGTATGAAACTTCCGCGCTCTCTCATGTGTCCTCACCCACGTGTGACACTCGTATACGATTGTCAAGCTTCAGTTCTCACCCACGCGTGACAATCGTATACGATTGTCAAGCTTCAGTTCTCACCCACGCGTGACAATCGTATACGATTGTCAAGCTTTGGCGCTAGCTTCGCCCCTGACTCACGCGTGACAATCGTATACGATTGTCAAGCTTTGGCGCAAGCTTCAGTTCTCACCCACGTGTGACAAGCGTGTCGCCCCCCTTACATGTGTCCAACGTGTCTTGCTTGCAGATTTTGCGGTTACTGGATCCAAAACTGGGAGACGAATGGCGGAAGGAAGCTCTCGAGTTGAAGAACTATCCGAAAGAACTGCAGCCTGTTCTTACCCTATCAGCCTTAGGGTTTGATGTACGATATTTTTTCTTTGTTCTGAAAGTGGCGAAGGAAGGAGCATTAATGGCCGATGTGGACAAACGGAAGGAGTTCTACCAGAAATATGGGATCAGTTGCAAGGGCAAGTTTTTGACTGGCACTGAGTTCAGCTCGTATTGTCATCGTCTTGGTTTCATCAAGGATGTCATCGAATCTGCCAAGGCCAAGTTTGCCTCGCTGATGGGTTGGACTAAATACCCAGATTGGTATAAACACGCAGAGGCTATCAGGGACGTCTATGATGATGATGAGGATACGCAGGAGACTATACTCAAACTAAACGTTGACACCCCTTGGGGACCCTATGACTTTAATGGGGTAACGTACCGTGATTCGCAGCATATGACGTACGTGCAAAATCATCACCATTTTTTTATTCAGAACGTCCACGGAGAGCCTGATTTGGAAACCAAGCTTCTGGTGTGGATGTTAATCCAATCTTCCAACAAATTCTACACTGCACGCTTCGATGAGGTCATGAAGAGCATGATGAAAGCAAAACGATGGAAGCGCGTTGATTCCAAGGAAGGAAGGGCTATGGACAAGAGTGTGAATAAGCCATCGCAGGATACCATGCATACCTACAAGACTCTTGTGGATTGCGCTGGTGAGTTAGTCCTCACAAGTTTTTTTTTTAAGTTGCAGGATTACAAGTCCTAATGACAGTGATGTTTGCTATGCAGCCACGCGTATGATCTTGTGCTACATTCACACCTTGCCGGATGACTACATCGAGATTCGAAATGGCGGTCGCTTTGGGGCTACGTTCACGATTCCGAAGCTTTATGGCCCTGCCTACACTGAGGCACCCGTATACGATCCCGCATGGTTTCTGCAGACGTTGGGCATCACCCATACGAAAAGGGGGTTTGAGGAAAACTGCCTGCATTTGCTATGGGCGATTCAAGCAGGAGCTGGGTCTCAGATTAATCTGGCCCCTGCAGTACTGGCAGCGTCGCGGATGATGGAAGCGAAAGAAATGCCAGATATCAATGACGAGATCGCCGCGTTCAGTGCGAAGGTGACCCCGTTATACACTTGTGATGATCATGCCATGGGGATGATCGGTCAGTTGGTAAATGTTGGTAAAAGAAGTGTGACAATCGTATACGATTGTCAAGCTCTGGCGTTAGCCTTGACTTAGAGTCTGCTCTGTCTCTGAGTTCGAAGACTGATTCTGATGCGTATTACAGGCCGTTTGGGAATGGCTGGAACTCCGTGTGAAAGCGTCACGCCGGGAGGGCGGGATGCCGGATGCTCTGGTTAAAACGGAGATTTTCGATCATGATTGGGAGCCGAAGAGCGCGGTGATTGAATTCATGGAGCTGAAAATCCAACACAAGGAGCTGCATGCTGCCGAGGGAGTCCAGCAGCCGGTGGACTTCAACAAGTGCCATCGCGAGTTGCTGGCGAAGCTTCTGACTGAGGGATTGCTGGATTTCGGAATGAAGGTTAGAACTGTTCAAATATCTACATTGCAATGTATTAAGTATTTCCTGCGTATGTATTTCAAAGCAGACTGATGAAAGCAATGTTCCACAGGTTAACGAATCTCGCGCCGAAAGGAATAAGGGTCCACGCAGCAATCAAGTCATGGTCAATTGGCGCAATGAAAAAACATTGCAACACGCTCGCTATGGAGTGGATCTGATCTTTGTGGATGGTCCTTTTGGGCTGTTTTCGGAGGTATGGGATACCTATTCAACAGACTTCTACTCATACATGGGTGGTATTTGCATGTCGACTATGGATTATGGTGGCATTGTGATTCTATTCTTACCGGACTCGACCACCCGCAGTAATGTGACCATTAATGGAAAAACCTTCGCGATATCGAGGCAGCAAGCAATCATCGATGCCTTCTGCGCTTCGACCAAAGGATGGCCGCTGCAATGGACATGCCACCAGACGGTTCAATACTGGAATCGAGGCGGAGGACGCATAGGTAATAATGCGGCTGGTCCGGTCAGCGTTTTGCAACCGTATGTGTTGCTGCACTTGGTGGAAGATCCCTCAAAGAGTAATAAGCTACCGAAGTGGGCCCCGCTGCGAACAACGGTCGGAAAGTTTTCGAACGCGTTCACGAACAGCATGGTAAGAATCCTGGTATGCATTCATATCTTGTCATGAATGCAACTCCGCCAAACAAAATTGTCAAGAAGATGCACTAGCTCAGACACGCAGACTCGCAAGTGACAATCGTATACGATTGTCAAGGAGGTGCACTAGGTCCGACACTCAGACTCGAGTGTGTTGTTTGTTTATAAACAGGAGGTACCGCTGCCACCTAAGGAGTACCTGAAGAAAGAAGATGGACAAAATATTCGCAGCGTTCAGAAGCCAATCCGTCTTTACCGTGAGCTGATGCGCTTGTACAGCAACATGGATGCTTGTGTTATGGAATTTCCTTGCGGAACGGCTCCAGCCTCCATGGCGGGGTATATGGAGCAAAGGCATGTCCTTTCGATCGACATGGATGCAGAGGTGTTGAACATGGCCAGAGCACGGTATTCCGAGGTGCTCGCAGGTGACATAGCGCTGATAGAAAAACGAAAGGCCAATGTGCCTGATGACCACGAAATGGATTTGGGTGATGTCGCGGATGCTTTAGGCATTGATGCTATTTCGGCTACTCCGGTTATGGAGGCTGAGCAGCCAGATGCTTGTTTCGAGCTTACAGGCGCTCTCGCGGCAGCGTTGCTCGCGCACCCCGACACTGGACATAGCGTGTAAATCTGCATGAATGCTAGTACATTGGACACTGGCGGGCTCCGACCCTAGAACCGAGGACACCCACGAAACATACATTTCAGGGTAGCACAAAATATCCAAATAATTGTAATAATACAATCTGCGTGCACACTAAACATGTTGCACATACCCGATCATAAATCGTTCGCTATGATCCATCCCCCGAGCCCATCCGTTGTACTGTCGAGTTCATGTTGTTGAAGTGTTTTTCTTGTCAATGTCATACATTGGCATACTTTGGCAACTAAACTCTCTTCACGGGGAACCGGATGGAAATAGGAGCGACCAGAGCGCAAATATTGATCTACAATGCGTATCACGCGTGCAGCAAGCCGGCATGTCATGTACACATCGGGGTAACGATTCAAAATTCTATTGGTTGCCGGCGCGTTTGATAAGCTATCGATGGCCCACACCCCAGCGTTAGACAGGTCATCGTAACGGAACAACACACTGATATTTACTAAGGGAACATTGGGCACATGGAGCATGGAAACGAATGGGGAGCAGGTATCATCGCCACATCGAATCTGCCATTCCAAGATGGGAAGTGAGGACGATTCTGATCTTTCAGTCGAATTGAATCGGACATGTAAAACATGTGCGTGGGGGGACTCGGGCAGTGGGGTTAAAAGAATGGTGTCCAGCGCGAACATTTTGAGGTGGTCCGCGATTAATTTCGGAGACAAGCACATTCCGCTAGGAGCCACCATTTCAGGATACTTTTGATGAAACATGCTTTGTAGGCGTAGGAGGGAGACATGGGCTCGGTGAATTAAGAGACGAAGGTTGGCGTCTTCCATAAAAAAAATGTAGGCGGTAAGAAGAGAGCGGGTGATAGCGTTGCCGCAAGGGACTAGCCCAACACTTAGCGCGGGTTGCGCACGCCCGATTATTGTATCATTGAACTGTACGCAGACACATCTTATTCGGCAGAGATTCCCGAGATACATACATAACGGTTCATTGGAATGATCAGGTCCGTAAGGAATGGCCTGAAAGATTTTTAACAAGACGTTATTCGGAAGGTGCATCATGTGTAAAAAAATGACGTTTATCTATTACTTCAACCCCTTATATTTCGAAACAGCCGAAGGGCAATAGCTTCGACACTCAGACTCACGTGTGACAATCGTATACCATTGTCAAGCAGTTGCACTAGGTCATACCCACACTGCGAGTATGGAATGATGAGAACGCTGTATACGGAAGTAGCGAAAATGATGCAGGGTATGAATAAAACACTACTTAGAACTAACAATTATTTTCTTAAAATAATTGGTACAATTAGCATGTTCTTAGAAGCCAAAGTCCAAGTCCTCGTCAGGCATATCCGCCGCACAGTTGCAAGCTCCTAAATATTGCTCTATACTCTCGCCGCGCTGCTCCGGTAACAATAAATCATTTATCTTGTCCACAGGTATTTTCAGATTTCTAGGCGTTACCCACCTCCCCGTCCAAGGGTTCCTGGAGGGAAATCGTTCGAGATGCATCAAGGTAAAGAATAGGAAAAACCGAGTTCGGCGTACATAACGGTATCCTGCAGAGATTTCGTCCAAGTCCCAATTTCCCTGAATGATAGGCCTTTCGCAATGCGCGTATACGTTTTCCGCATTACAGTTTACGCAAGGTGTATGACCGAAAATGTTCACATGATTTATCATATCTTCATCCTCGTCAAAACCATCTAACCAAAGCAAGACTCGCTGAACCTGCCGGGTCAGCGCCATTTCTCAGGAAGTTCTTGAACGCGAAAATAAATGATTAAAACTCGCTACAACACGTCTTAAGTAGGCATGGGAGCAAGGTATTTTTTTCCTAACGGCAATTGCACCACTTTCCGTCGTCATCAGGTTCCTGGTCAAAGCCTGTGCCCTGGTTAATCAACTCCGGAATGAAATCTGTGGGAACCGCCATTGTTTTTGGGGTAAGTGCGCCAGGGTTGGCTTGCGTTGGAGTGTACGTATATTGCGCAGTAGTGGCAGGATACCGATGCGCATCCAACAGTTGAAAATACCATGTTTCCCGAGTCTCGCGGATAAACCTCCATTTAGCCTCAGAGGGGTCATGTGTAGGAATCAGCGCAGGATCGATGAACACTTCCTCGCGATATAAGAACCAATTCCAGGAATGGCACACATTGCATTTTTCGTATTCGATATACATACGTTCAAGCTCAACAAGTGCGTCTTCCATGAACTCAGGAGTATTCATGATGCTAGTATTTTACTGCGAAAATAAATGAATAAAAGACATGTAACATTAATTATATAGCAGTAAACTTCGAGAGATTTCCTTTCAACACGGTGTTGACAATCGTGTACGATTGTCAGAAGTGTGCAGAGGGTAGTTTTGGTATGCACGGCGTGAAAGTTATTGTTTTTCCTACATGTAAGTATACGCTTTATTTCAGTACTAACACGTGACATAAGTGTTAGCTATGCTACCAAGCATATGTCTCCTCATTGCACGCGCTAGCATCAATTATGCGCGTTAGGGTGCAGATTCTGAACATACGCCCGCAACCTTCGCATCTCCTTTCATCTTCCTGCAGCAGATCGCTTTCTAGCTCTGTCAGGGCACCGTGCGTAGTTTCGCTGTAGCGGTGTCTATTTCGCCAGCCCCGCCACTCCAAATCTGAGTATCGGTGGTAGATCCACCCGCCCTCATACCAGTACACGAGATGCCTCACCCCGAACCTTTCGCTGGATCTACGGCCGTGGACGTACATCGGCCAAAAACTCCACCAGTGATAGGTCCTGAGATTAACTGCATGTTGCCCGAAGTCCTCCCAGTCTTCTTCAGCTTGTTGCCGCGCTCGCCGCCACAAGCGGAGAATTAAACGGTCTTCAGGAACCCATTGGGCTTGTTGTAACTGGCAGTCGCGAAACGTAAAAGCATCGAAAGGCCATATCCAATACTGCAATATTCCAATACTGGGCATAATGGTGAGGTAGTCTAAGGGGCGGGTTGTGGTTCTATGTGACGAACGCAGGTGTGATGAAATGACCTCCGGTTACAACTCCTCCAATATATATATCCAACATATATCCTAAAACCCTGAACCTTAGACGCCCCGATATGTCTATGTGCAGCACACCTGACACCAAGACTCACCTGCTTGACAATCGTATACGATTGTCAAGCAGGTGCACTAGGTCCGACACCCAGACTCACGTGTGACAATCGTATACGATTGTCAAGCTCTGTCGTTGGGTTCGTCTCTCTGACGCACGTTTGACACTCGCATACGACTGGGTTATACCCCCTGAGTCCCTGGTTAGGGGGGGAGGGGGGAGTCAGTGTATATTCCTTAAGTATGAAGAAAAAATTTAAATTTTCTTAAGTATGTGAAAACGCAGGCGTCGACGCGGGCCGACGCGTTACCCTCCTTAAGTATGGGCTTAAGTATGGGAGCCCTATTTTGCGAAATCTTAGAATGTTAAGAATGTTTGGTCCGGTCCGTCCAGTCCGTCCAAACTGGACGGACTGGACGGACTGGACGGACTGGACGGACTGGACGGACCGACTGGACCGATATGAATCCCCCCCAAAAGACGTGTACCGTAAAGCCATGTCACAAATCCTAGTTGCACCCAAACGCGCAAGTGCGCACCACCTCTTCAAGCGGCTGCTTAGCCAATCATGGCCAAGATAGCAAGTGGAATAAAAGCGTGGATGGGGCCACGACCTACCGGAATATCCTAGTTCACTAGATATTAGAGGTCCCGGACTGTGTGTGGATAAACTCTCAAAAGATAAATAAACCCTAAGCTAGATATACCCGGAACGGTCTCGGACGGTCTCGGAGTCTAGTCTACCTGTGACACAACGTGTGTCACAGCACGAACCTACAAATCAGTCAGCAGTCCAGTGTTGGTCCTAGGAGTTTGTCATACTGCTGTAGGGGCCTGCACCGGGACTCCCGGTCAGGGCTGCCTATACAGATTTCAGCAGGGCATTCTGCATACCAACACATAATTAATGTGTCCAACAACAGTAGACACCTTAGAGTGGTGTGAAAGAACCGAAAACAATCATCAACGGAACCCAAGCACGAAAGAGAACACAAACGGGGAGGGCGGGTGGGAATAACACCCTTCCACAGACAGATCAAATTTGTGAGGACGAACTCACTCCCAGTTCAAAACCTTATACTGCACCTCTGTTACGGTCTGTCACATAACCAGAGTTATGTGCCACAGCACCTCTCGTTTCACTCGCTGCACTGTGACACATAACATCCAGTTTTTAAAAGTCCGGGTAACCTCTTCCTCCCCCCTTCTCAAGGGGTATAAACTAGTTTATACCCCTTGCCCCTGCTGGAAGGACGTAGGCGGTATCTTGACCGCCTGACCGGGTGCTCTCGCAGGGCTCGCGTGCGACGAACAGGCTCCTGTCTGCTGGCCACTCGACGACGGGGGAGGTACCTCCAAGAGGGCGTATGATGTAGTAGCTCTGGGTGGTTGTCAGTATAAGCCACATTCGGCTCGTCTGTGGCAGGAGGCAATGTCACCTCACATTGCCGCTGAGTCGCTAGTGCACTCACCAACTCCTGACAGGAAACGCTGATGGAAAGAGCAATATATATGTTATAGGGTAAATGAGTATCCGGGAAGCACACATGCGCGTTGATTGCATATCCCACCTAAGTGACCACTTGAAAAATCTCCCCAAGTCGTTTCGAAACGTACAAAATGCATAGATGCGCACTATACGTGCATCGTGGCGCCGCATTTGCAATTTATTGTCAAAAAGGTGACTTTTGACAACCAACACAATATATGCACCCCCTTTACCAAATCAGGTTGCCAAGGTCAAGACTCTTGGAAAATTAGTGCCAATTAATTGTTGTTGTGAAATATGCCCCTTGAGCTTTTCAATATAGTGCATCACTTGTGGTAAACGTCAAAGCCACGGATGAGATGCCCGTGTGTGTCACCGCAGTGTCACATGCCGTTAAGTACCGTTCGGGACTTTCGCCTAGGTTATAGGTTTTGGTATCATATCTTTTATCACACTGAATAATATTTTGAATACAGTCAACCTAGATAGGCTCACTCCGAATATATCCGGTTGGGGTATATTCACTAGGTCGTGGACCCATTCCACGCTTTTATTGTCCTTACTCAAGGGCATGGTTGGCTAATTTCGCCGTTTGAGTAGGTGGTGCGCTTGGGCGCCTGTGGGGCGTTTGGGCGGTATGCGCGGTTAAGATGCGGTTGGAGGCGGCTCTGCCGCTGTGAGATTTGTGTTGCTGGTGATTGGGCTGCAGCTGGTTGGATCTACGTTACGGATTAGTTACCCTGGACGCCATCTCACTGTAGGAGGAGCTTACGCGCGCGCCTACCCTTTCAACTTCGCAATCTTCTATTTCTTCACGTTGATACCCCGCAACACCCGGCATTTCTGCTTTTACCGCCCCATCATTGCCCAACCTTGGCGCCCGTCAGCACCACCTGCTGCCTAAGGTGTCTACATGTATGGCTTCAAGACCAATGCCGACGCGCGCTAAGCGCAGACTTATTAAGGAAAGGCTGCCCACGCTTTGTGCAGGGGGGGGCGTATCACATTGAAATACCCCCACCACGGACTACATTTTCGGAGTCTGCGGGGGGGGTTGGACCCCGCCTAGACCTCGATATTGCCATGGGGGGGGGAGAAATTGAACCCCAGACCTCGATATTTTGCATTGGGGGTTGAGGACCCCCCCCGACCATTCCTCGATATTTTGCCTTGGGGGTCGGATTCTATCCCCCCGGCGAGAGCAACACGCGCGGCGGGGGCCAACACGCGCGGCGGGTCCCAGCACGCGCGGCGGGAGGTCAACACGCGCGGCGGGGGCCAACACGCGGCGGTCCCAACACGCGCGGCGGGGGCCAACACGCGCGGCGGGTCCCAACACGCGCGGCGGGGGCCAACACGCGCGGCAGGTCCCTAACACACGCGCGGCGGGGGCCAACACGCGCGGCGGGTCCCAACACGCGCGGTGGGGGCCAACACGCGGCAGGTCACGCGCGGCGGGGCCGGGCCAACACGCGGCAGGTCCCAACATGCGCGGCGGGGGCCAGCACGCGAGAGCAGGTCCCACGACACGCGCGGCGTACCGTGGAAGTCTTTTAGTATTACGAGTGATCCGACATGCGCCACTTGACAAAAATTTTCAAATAGCGACATTGCTGATTCGTATGAAATACACCATTTATTCGTTCTTTCACCCCCTCCCCCAGACTCCGTTTTCGAGCACTGGGGCCCGGACATTGCGATGTGATGTGCTGCCCAGGCAGGAAGCGTGGGCAGCCAAAGTGATTTGGAGGCAGCCAATACGCCTCCAAGATTCAGTGCGGAACGCATCTACTCCGCAGACGCCACCAGTGTTGCCGCCGCCTGATCCGCATGAGGACGACGACGAGACGGTCAAGGCGGACCGGCAACATTATGTGGACCAGTGCAACCTGGTCAAGGACGTCAGAAGGGAAAATCGGTATCGTACATGGGGGAAGGCGCTCCGCATGTCTGTGTTGGGGGACAAGAACAAGCGCTTCGAGGCCACCCCGAAGGACATCGACAAGCTTGGCAAACTCGTGGTGGCCCTGAAGACCGAGTTCTTATCTGCTGGTCTGGACGTATCTTCATTCGACTTCGAGCACCCCACACGTGTGATCGAGGCTGTGAACGAGCTCGTCTACGACACTCTGGCGGAGCTGATCGAGCCTGGCTCGCAGGCGGAGATGTACTTCGAGTCCACTGACTCCTCTCCCGAGCGGGATGGGCGTCGCGCGCTCTTGGACCTTATTAAAGGGTGCGTGCCCCCAGGTGTGCGTCAATCTCACCAGGAGGAGCATGCCGCCCTTCGCTACCCCGCCAAGGTAGACCCGCGACTGCTCCTTACCACGAAGCACCGGCTGGTGCGAGAGAATTGGGCGCTCGATTGGCGCCCGACGGAGCAGACGCGCAAGCAGCAGTTGTTCGACCGACTTGACGCTGAGTTTTACCGCGCGGTCTTGGACCGCTACATACCCCATGCCGTCCGACCTAGCCGCGGTTGACTTTAAAATGCTCACTAATCTTGTGACGCGAGTTTTTGTCGACTGGCAGCAGCAACAGGCGGACCTGGGTGGTGAGGCAGGGACCGCGCGCACCGTTTGCGGCTGCTCTCGCCACCGGCGACGATGTTAAGAGCGACCCCGCCCTGAAGGTCATCCTCGACAAGATTGCGGTGTAAATGTCTATTCTGCCAAAGGCGGGTAGACCCGCCGTAAGCCCTTGTTACGGCGGGTATACCCGCCTAACGTTTTCGTGCGATTTCGCTCGCGTTTCGACTTGAAGTCCAGTAACCACCAAAACAAGGGAGTTAAAGACTGCCCAAAGCACCTATAAAAAACCCGCCAACGCTTGCGGTTGCCCATCGGCAACAAAAAACAGGATGCCCCCTGCAACGTTTTCTCTGGGGAAACTTGAGAAAATAGTTGGATGCCAGTTACCATACGGGTTCCTGCGGGCGCGTGTGGTCGAGAATGGGCACTCGCGACGTTCAAGGACTTCCATGGGGACCCATTACTTCACCCTCTTGAAGCTGAGATACAACAGTACGACCCAGCGCGACCGTCGGGCAAACGATTTCATCAGATAGTCTTAAAATATGACGCGCCACTGCTTGGGTTACTCAGTGGTGAAAATGCGCAGTGTCACATATGCCCGCCATTATTTCTCAATACGATGCATATCTACTTGAGTTTGATAACTGGAAATTTTCGTTTGGAAAGGCTATGAAATATATCCGAAAATCTTGCCCCCCTCAACTAGAAGCTTACACAGTAAACCCAAACCCAAACCTTATCATTACCATATGTTATCTATTTGTGCCTTGCAAAATGAGTTGAACGAGCTCAACCCCAACATGATGTGCACGCGAGCTAGTATACGACGAATTCTGATCCGAGAGTGCTATGCACGGAAACTTAATTAAGGTCACAACACATATAACTTCGTAAAAATATGGTCAATCGGCACCGACAGATGACTAGCCATCTCACATGACACTATCAATGCGCTGGCCAACGTGCGCATTGTCAACCCAGGCAACGACTGACATCTAACTTGTCTGCCGTTGATCCCCGACTGACTTTCAGATCGACAGTTAATTAGCTATCCACATACCAAGGGACTCCACAAAATTGTCAACCCTTGCCTCAACATTGTCAACCCTTGCCCTTTTTTATCGTCGTCCATTTACTCAAATTACTTTGAACTCTACCGTCGATCCCAAGCCTGTTTTCCGCTTCTCGACTGACTTGATATGCGGCAGGTATAAATCGTTTACGCAAGATTTACCTACAATATAAGCAAGTATTTCACGTTTCCCCATCCAAGGTACAAATTATACAGTTTTCCCACCACTTAATTTTTACTCAGAGTATATCACTATACAGTCCTCCCACCACTGTATTTATACTCGATACTGAATTTCACTATACAGTAGCATACTGAATTTCACTATACAGGAATTTCAGGACTATTACAGGAATTCGCTATAGGAAATTCAATACAGGATTCAAATTCAGTAGCATACCTGAACTTCACTATGCAGTCCTATACAGTATGCTACTGAATTTCACTATACAGTCTTCCCACCATTGAATTTATACCAAGATTATTTCACTTTTTCCCACCACTGATTTCATATGTAAGTTTCCAATTTCGAATTTTAAGTTTTGAAGGTGATGGCCGATCGAACGTGATGACCGTTTTTGAAAGAGCTGGCAGAGTATTTCGCGTCGCGCCATTGATGTGTATAATTTCTGTTGCAGCCCACATCCACATCGGCGTCTTTGATGACAGTGTCACCAACTTTCATTTATATGTGAGCTTTGCGGCATTGCGGGCTTCGCAATCTAAATATAGCATAGTGTGACAGGCTGACGACGTTTAGCGCCCGCAGAAGGATATGTATGTATGTATGTATGTGCATAATTTCTGTTGCAGCCCATTCAGGCGTTTTTTATGATGGTGTCACCAACTTTCATTCCGGGAGCTTTGCGGGCTTCGCAATGTAAATGGAATGCTAAAAGAATAGTGTTACTGTCGCTGATGCCGCTTCCCACAGATTGTATAATTCCTGATTTTCCTGTTGCAGCTCATACAGGCGTCTTTGATGACAGTGTCACTAACTTTCATTCTGGGAGCTTTGCGGGCTTCACAATAATAGAATAGTGTGACAGACGCCGTCTTGCGTCACGCCGAAGATTCAATATATAGGTGTATGATTCCTGTGCGAAGTCGTGAATTGCCTTTTATTAATCCTGAAGGCATTACGGTAACCTGTATTTGAATATTTCGTATATGATTTTACATAATATCACGTCATCATACTTATTACGTAATATTATGGGCCCCCCTCGCTCCGTTCGGCGTTCCGACGCCCGTTAGGCGCGAGGGGGGGCACCTAACTACGTTGATCAAAAGACAGACGCGCGAGCCACGTCGGACGATACAGTCGAATTGCCCATATATGTATGCTATTTGCCAAATCTGTAACGCTTGTCATGTTACGCATGGCATGTCGCGCATTACATGTAATGCATGACATGTTACGCATGACATGTTACGCTATCCCGTGACACAGTAAAATAGTCTCGATCGAAGACAGACGCGCGAGCCACGTCGGACGATACAGTCGAATTGCCCATATATGATTGTATGCTATTTGCCAAATCTGTAACGCTTGTCATGTCACGCATGACATGTTACGCATGACATGTTACGCATGGCATGGCATGTCGCGCATTACATGTAATGCATGACATGTTACGCATGACATGTTACGCTATCCCGTGACACAGTAAAATAGTCTCGATCGAAGACAGACGCGCGAGCCACGTCGGACGATACAGTCGAATTCGGAATTGCCCACATATATTTGTATGCTATTTCGCAAATCTGTAACGCTGTCATGTCACGCATGACATGTTGCGCATTACATGTAATGCATTACATGTAATGCGTGACATGTTAGGCATGACATGTTACGCTATCCTGTGACAGTAAACCCTGCGGCATTTTAAACTCATATCGATATGGCGGCATGCAATACATAACCGCAGCAACTGGCAAAGAAGTCACACTGCAAACGTGCGTCCCTCCCCCACTGCGTATTTGCGTGCTGTGCTCTGCGTGGTTGCTGCTAAAACATGATTTTTGCTCAGCTCCAATTTTAGGTCCATACTTATGTGTGAGTGCATGCGGGGTTGCGTTCGCAGGTACCCCACCAACGACGGCCGTGCCGGAAAAGTTTTCTTCATTCCTCTCCACGACCACCCACCGTATACCGACTTTTTGGTGCGCATCCTTCCTTTGTGTGTAACTTCTGTGAATTCCTGCACGCCATCTACATCCAGAACTCCATCAAGGGACCGGACCCGAGAACCGGCGGGCACCACCCGGTAAATGCTTGCCTGCTAGCTTACAGTCAACATCTTTCTCAACGACGATGTATTACGGATGGGACGGGACCCAAGGACCCCTTGCTGTAGTGAATGTCGCAGGTACCCTTTCCCAAGGCATTTAAGACCTTGGGCGATGTAAATGGGTATGTGTTTCTGTCATGTGTATTTTGCTGTTGACTTTTCTCAAGTGTATGTGTTTCTGTAATGCGTATTTTACTGTTGAGTTTTCTTAAGTGTATGTTTGCTGTTTATTTTGTATTCTGTATTCGTCTGGAGATTGTTGTATCAGATCCGGCGTTTCAGTTGTCGATGTTTGTAGTATGTTTTTTTTCAATTGGTATGTGTATGTTCAATTGTTTTCATGCCGGGGGACGTGTTCATGGCATAACCATAACCATGGCCCGACGGGTCCCAAGCATCGACCGTGAACCTTTTGGGGGGCATGCCAGTAACGTTCGCTTACCCCGTTATCCTGGGACGAACAACTATTGTTGTTTTGGTGATGCTCTGTCGCCCGTCGTACCATCTTTACATGTTGTTTTGCATTTGGGTTGAGGATGTTTATGCGTTTGTGGTATCTTGTCACGGCCCCGCCTTGCTCTTGATTTGCTTCTCATATCCACTGCATGATGATGGGCTGGCTTTTGTTAGCTCATCTCGTGCCATTCAGTATGTTCAATTGTGTCAATATGAAACGTTGATTACGAATGTTGAGGTACCCTTTCCCAAGGCATTCAAGACCTTGGGCGATGTAAATGTGTATGTGTTTCTGTTACGTGTTTCTGTTAATGCGTATTTTGCTGTCGAGTTCTTTGTAAATTATTTGTTTGTAATGTTTTCTGTTCTGAAATTCTGTGTTCTCTCGATGGTTGGTTCCTTTCGACGATGTGCTAAATGTTAACTGTTATTTTTGCTGCAGTCATTGTTGCTGTTCAGTTCCTGTTGTCCCCCGTGTTAGTTTTCATGTTTAACGGTTTAACGTTGATTGGCTATTTATTTCTTAGAACTGCTATTTTGTGCTGCAGGTAAGAAGGATTTATAAGGATTAATTAGGATTTAGCGGTAGTAGCTTAGAGTTAGATACTGTGTGCTTGAATTCTTGCGAATAACTATTATTATGCTATTCTTTTCAGAATGGAGAGAACTTTCCCGCATCCTGCCTATTGAAGAATGCGTTATGGTTTTGGATTCCCTCCATCGAGTTTCTTTTTGATGTTGAACAGCCTACGTACTCTTTTGCGTTGTGTTACATTAGGTCGTTTGAAGATTCATTTTCTGTTTTATCATTACATGACTTCAAGATCAAATGTAATTGGCATTTCACTATTCCTCATAGCTCTTTTTTCTTTCAACAGTTTGACGTAGATGACTTTGTTAAGCAAGAGTTTAGCAAGTTTTTGGTTGCCCTTAGAAGGCATAAACAGTCTGTCGGTTTAAGTGTGGATTTCTGGGATTGGTTCACAGAGCCAACGGCTTCTTCCAGACCAAAAGTGAATTCTATGATAGGGACTTTGGCGGCATCAACTGTTTATAATTGACCTTTTATTTATTTATGGGTGCATAACGTGTCATCTACCTACCCTTGCTTCGTTGTCAATTGAACGTTTTATTTATTTATGGTTGCATATCATGTCGTCTATGTACCCTTTCGCTTCGTTGTACCTATGCCGCGCGCGTGATCGGAGTTATGCTCCCGCCCTTTGGGTTGTTCTTGAGTGTGGCATATCATGTCGTCTATGTACCCTTTTGCTTCATTCAAAGCGGCCCAAGTGTTGAGAGAATTTGAAGAAACATGGCGCATTGCTCTGGGCATCAATGCAACTCACGGAGAACTCCAGGCTATCATCAACGCCACATAAGATCCGAATAGAGATCCGATCACTTGATCATACCGCTATGCCGGTATGTAACTGCGTGCCCATCATCGTGTCGTCATATTCATATCCATGCCCGCAACTTGTGATCCACACGACGCGCGTCGAATTACCATCTCGCTTTACGAAATTCGCCATTTATGTCCAAGGGGGAGGTTGGTTTATGCGGATTCGTGGCGCAGGCGATTTTGCTTTGAAGGCCTTGGCCGTCGTTTGTTTAAAGCGAGATATTTATTGCTTACGATGCTTGGTACATGCTCGTGACGGAACAGTTCGAAAAAAACCCGGATCCAAAAGTGTTTCACTCAAATCCTTTGCACCTGCCGGTGATAAGGATAAGTGATCGCGGTATCGAGCCAATTTTAATTTCTCACAATGGCAAGACGGATAAAATTGCGCACTTTGAAAGCTCGACTTTGCGTGAATAGGATTTAGCTCGCTTTTCTAGCTAGAGAATATATCATCGCGGTGACACTAGCCGGGCATGGAATACCAAAACAAGTGTATATACGTATCTAGTGGAACGCATAACGCAACATTTTGCATAATTCAGGGTGACATATACCTATTATTATCAATCATGTTTCCGCTATGTGCGATGCCGCGAGGGGGGGCGCCAACCTCCGGTGTGGATATCTTATGTCAGCATCGAATTTCGACGCGCGCGATCCATTATTCATTATCCCGTTTCTAGTGTTATATAGCTTTTACTGATTTTCGATTTTCATCATTAAACGCCCGCGTGGGGCAGTGGTTGAGCGTGGGTGTGCGAGTGTGCGTATGGGGTGGGATGCGGCAGGTACCTGGATCGAAGCTAGAGATGGATGGAGCAGA
This sequence comes from Cymbomonas tetramitiformis, assembly GCA_001247695.2. Taxonomy (NCBI): domain Eukaryota; kingdom Viridiplantae; phylum Chlorophyta; class Pyramimonadophyceae; order Pyramimonadales; family Pyramimonadaceae; genus Cymbomonas; species Cymbomonas tetramitiformis. The sequence continues at coordinate 19,756 of LGRX02014099.1, forward strand.
GGCAGTCGTGGAGCAGCGGTATAGGCGCCTCCGCAGGCCGCCCCGGAGAGCGGGGGGGTCGCCGGGGCGCGGGCGATGCAGGGGAGCTGAGCTGGAACACGACAATAACATTTATGCTCCTCAGGATAATTTCTCAAATAAATTATTTTATCATATTCGAAATTCGAAAATTCTATTTTGTATATTTTCATTCTTATATTTTTATATTTTGCTTTTTATTTCCTGTATAAAATTATATAGCACGGCTTGACAAGAACCCTTGTCCGCAGACGTGTCATCCGAGTTGGACAAACCAGAAATTAGCATTTTAGGCAACGGCAGACAATGGTTGGTAACCCGCCGTAATTTCTACTCCTACCCGCCATAACCTTGTAGCACGATTTGCGACCATATTATGCATTCAAATGGTGCATATTAGGGTTCCCGCTTGCAAAACTAACGATGCTAATGGTTTATAGGCATGGGTTTCATCCGATTCCGCGAATAAGCTAGGAGATATGAGCATGCGAAAAACACCTTTCGGTATTGTTAACCCGCCGCAACTTTGGCAGAATAGACACAAAGGTGCAGTGCGAGACGGACCTCGATGGCCCGGCCTACGGCTGCGAGGGTTCCACAGGCGGTGGGACCTACGGCATTGCGGCGATTGCATCTGCCCCGCCGGTGGAGCGGACTCCGTGGCCGCGCACGGTTGATGAGTGTGCGGCGTCACACGAGATCGCGGCGATTCAGTCTCAGCTTGATGCTGGGTTGGCGGTCTCGGCAGGTGCTTTTCACGGCGTCTCAGATTTCGGTGCCGTCGGCTGCAGGGCAGCACGTGGCACAGACAGCACGCCGCCCCGCTGTGGGATGATTGTGGCGTGCCACCTTTCGGCTTTGGCATGCCTGCAATCGGAGCCGTAGCCGTTCTATCCTTGTTATGCATTTCATTAATTTTGCAGGTGTGGCGGTTTCGGCCTCCACGGCTACTGCCGCATCAGCTTCTTCGTCGGCTACGGAGGTGCCTTCGCCTGGTGGTGCTCTCGATTGGGAGATCCCGTCTCGTAACCGGCTCGTACTGGACGGCGCCTACCCGGCTCCGGATTTCTTTGTGGCTGCCGATGTGCCACCGCTTGAGCCGCCTGAGCCCCCTGACATCTTTCAGGACCTTGCTCAGAGGGATTTGGGCTTCGACATTGCTCATTACTATGGTATGGCCTTGCATGAGCGCGGGCAGCTTGATGTGGATCACCACTATGGTTCTGGCTTCTTTTCATCCTACTACTAAGGCATGGACTTCCACGCGAGGCTACTGCTGGACTGGATTGGGACCCCGTCGATTGACCTCCTGCTCACTCTGGATGCACACCGACATGGTGGTGTGCAGAACTCCTGTGACTTCAACAACTTTTCTGGTTCTGGTTCTGGGTCGGGAGCGGTGGGAAGAGCAAAAGGAACAGAGCTGAACAGGCGTGTCGCTTCGTGGCTACTTGTACATCCTGTTTGTGTCATGGAGTTACATATGTCATTCGGCTCTACTGCAGCAGGAGTCACGGATTCTGAAAGTCTGAAACCACAAAAATTCTGTTGCACTCCAATTTGAACATTTCTCTTTTGCTCGAATCCTCATTTACCATGAAACCAAAGATGAAACTGTGAGGCACACAAAAGAAATCTGATCTCTGTCACTGTGACCATGTTAACCAAGCGAAGTAGTAGTCCATGTCTGTGTCCCTCAGAGCTGTCGGGTCGATGTAGTGCTGCACTGCCGAAGAGAACTGTGACCAGCCTCCAAAGAAGCACACTTTCTCCATTGCAACACCCACAGCTCGAGCACACGTCGTGGCACCCTTCCGGGTGCTGTGTGCAGAAAAGTGACCTCCTTCCGGGGGTCTGCAGTCCAGCTCGCTGAGAGCCAGACCAATCCAGTCATTTGCCACTGAAGCCTTGAAGTTCTTCGGGTCCTCGGGTAGCAGCCAGTAGGCGTCAGGTTGAGTCTTCTCAGAACTGTTCCAAGCCGTGTCACGGTGGAACTCCCAGTGCTCGATCAGCTCCTTCAAAAGAGCCACCCCCTTCCAGGGGATGCACAGGCGTCTCTTCACCAGGTGATGCCGCCGTCCTTTCTCTTTTAGCAGCACCACCGAGAACTCACTGTCGCCACAATGAACGTGCTGCCGTGACAACGAAGTCCCCGTGTCCGGTCTGCCGAAGGTCACGAAGGCAACAACCACGTAGGCGAAGGCTCGCAGTAGCCGCAGCTCCTCAGGCGATCTCGGAGTCAACTCAGCGCTGCTTCGTGCACACGTCGTACGTGTGCCGCCGGCAGCCACGTCCGCTGGGTCTCGATGTTCTCCTCCTGCACTGCCAGCTCCGCCTGGATGGTCGCCATCCCTTTCACAGCTCGGGTCACAGAACGACCCTTCGCTGGTCCAGGAAACCGTAGGTCCTCGTGGTAGTTGTTGATGGCAGACAGGTACGGCTGCAAGGAGGCCGACTTGATGCCTCCGTCCTTCAACAGAGAGGCGATGTACAGCAACACCGTCGCCTCCGATGCTGGCAGCCACGGCCGTTGGTGCTGCTCACAAAATAAAATGAAGCGCCGCGCCTTCGGTCCGTAGTTGCTCATCGTCGTGTCCAGCAGTGCTTTTCTCTGCATTGTCACTGCCAGTTCCGTGAGCCGGAAAGGTCCCAACTCACCCCTCCACCGCTCACAGAGTGAGCGCGTAAGAAAGCATTGTACAGCACCACCGCGCTTGTACTCTTCGTAGTCGCCTCCGCTGATCCGCTCGATGTTCTCGCCGTCCGCGTCCGCTGCCTCGTCCGTCAGCTCTGACACGCTGTTGATGATTTTGAAGTTCTCCTCGGACAAGTTCAGCGTCTCCTCGTCGCCGTCGTCGTACAGCACGTGCGCCTTCCCGTCCTCGTCGAACTCCTTCACCACAC
>LGRX02014100.1:0-18378 GCA_001247695.2 Cymbomonas tetramitiformis
AAGATTCAAGAAGTAAAAGAAACATATGGCACCATAGATCCTACGAAACATCTCAGTGACGGAAATTACAAGAGACATTGTCAAGACATATGGACAAAACAACAAAAGGAAGATCGAATAGTTGCCCAAAAAAGACAACGCTACCTCAACGTTAAATATGATCGAAAGGTGGAACAAAAAATATCACGTGTTGAAAATTCGCCTTGTGTTCTTGTGATAGGTGGCGAGAAGCAAAAAGACAAGATGTCAATTCTCTTTCCTTGGTAGAGAGATTAGATCTAGTGAACAAAACTTGGTGTCCACTACCCGGCCTTGGGTACATCACGATGTACCCAACGTATGCAGATTTTCCCGTGTCATTTGTGCACCGACCGCTTGGGCAAATGTCTTGACAATACCCTAAACCGATCCCTCATAAGCGGATGCGCGCATGCCGGCTACAGTATTTGATCACGTGTACTCAAACGCCGGCTACCGCCGTATGCCGCCGGAAAGAAAATGAAAAGTTGATATTTTTGGGTACATCCCTTGGGTACATCGATGGGGATGCCTCATATGTGCTCCTTAAACAATAGCATCGCCAAATCTAACGTTCGTGCATCATGTAATAGTACCCTAAAAAGCAAGTGTCATTCATTGGGTGGGCGTTTCAGCCAAAAGTTTCAGCGTCAAACGTCATGGCGTTCGATGTGTTCTTAGAATTTACCGAAAAAGGGCCGATTATACCGCAATGACTGGAATTTTGCTTATACTACCTGCCTCCTCGACGGCCCTTTGAAAATTTGAGGACCCATGTTGACAAGTTCTCGACCTGCTCTTTCCGTAGTGTCTTATCAAAATTTTCATCCGAGGTCGCCTTGATCCTCAAAATGTCGGTTAAAGCAGCCGGTATCTCGTACATTGCCCCTATGAAATGTTGAGTTTGCCGAGTTCGGAACGTCACGAGTGGATATGCTATCGAGCCAAAATTAGCCCTGCGATATAATGGCACCCTGGGGAGGGTCTTGAGATAATATATTTTCATGTATTAATGACACAGTAATGAATTTAGTCATTGAAACACATCGCGCAGCTTGGGTACATCGCTATGTACCCAGACCCTCCTGGGTACATCCCCATGTACCACCGGGTGGTGGACATTGGACCACCTCGGTGATCTGCTTAACGTCAGCGCAGCCATCGGAGAGGTGAGACAACTGCCACCTCAATCAAGAGGTTTATATGCGACTTAGAAAATAAAGTGGGGAAATGATCTGAAGGTATGATCCTAGTAGAGACACATGGACTACCTTAGGAAATTTGCAGGAACAACGCGTGGAAGCTGAGGTTGTCGTAGTTAATGACAATATGTATGCTTTGCTTGGTTACAAAGAGTCATCAACGATATACGATCAGAGCTCAATAGAGAAATACGAAATAAATGGTGACTATTGGTCATTGGACCTAGCCCCAATGGCTACGGATCCGCACAGGGTCACAGGGGCGGCGAGGGCAGTTGCCTTTCAAAACAAAATTTATGTCACGGAGAAAGACATCATGCAAGCATATGACCCAAGTGTAGATTCATGGTCACAAGCTCAAGGTTTCACACAACAACGACAAGACTATGCTTTAGAGACTTTAAATGGGCACTTGTACGTGATAGGGGGGGCGTAACACTCAGGGAGGAGGAGGAGGGGGATCCGCTAGATGTGGCCATAAGCTCTGTTGAAAGGTATGACCCACAAAGTGACTCTTGGGCTAATGTCGCACCCTTACGCAGAGCAAGAGAAGGTGCATCTGCCATCACTGTGAACGGCAAGATTTTGGTGATAGGTGGCTATGGCCCAGATGGAAAAGGCTTAGATACTGTGGAAGTTGATGACCCTGTACTTGATATGTGGTGCGACACAGAGTTTCCAAGTTTGCCAACTCCACGGGCATATGTGGGTTTAGCAAAAATAGATTGAGATAAACTTTTTATTAGTGTAACTTTAAGCAGTCTTAACACGTAGCAAGTTTTGACTTGACTCCACAGAATGGTCTGATTTCATCACTGAATAGCCTAAGAAAATTTGTTGTTTTCATCACTTAATAGCCTCCCAAAATGGGCAGATTTCATCACTTAATAGCCTAGAAAACTATGTTGTTTTCACCACTTAATAGCCTCCCAAAAATGGGTAGATTTTATCAATTAATAGCCTAAAAAAATCTGCCATTTTCATCACTTAATAGCCTCCCAAAAATGGGCAGATTTCATCACTTAATAGCCTCAAAAAATCTGCAGTTTTCATCACTTGATAGCCTCCAAAAAATGGGCAGATTTCATCACTTAATAGCCTCAAAATATCTGCAGTTTTCAAAATTGGGCAGATCTCATGACGCTTAAAAAAACAAACCCTATGATATATATTGAGTTTTTTGGACATAATTGTTTACATACTTCACCAATTCAGATTAAGCTTATTGTTCCAAATAGGTATTTCATAGACGAACACCTTGATATGTTGTTTGTCGCGATCAGAGCGATATAACATCAAAATTGAAATCATTTTCTTTTGCATATGTATTGTTGGTATTGTTGTACATATAGCAAACTGTTCAAATAACTTGACAACTTGATAACAAACTATGAAAATGAAGAAATTCGCATCAAATTAAAAAAATCGCCATGCCACGTCTACAAAAGCCTTTTGTTAAAAATCTCCGAAACTAAAATTCTTTATATAAAAAAATACTGAAAGCTTTGCACCTTTGGAGCGAAGCACGGCGAAAACAATGTTTGCTAACTCTTCTGGAGTTGCTTTTAACCCCTAAACCGTCATAACTATTTTTGCTTTTTGGTTGAAGTCACTGTTTTCCCTATAGCTGCCGCATACGAAGGCCGATTCGCGATTTGGGCATATCATTGGAATCGTATTGCAAAGGCGCATCGTACTGCATTGTTCAAAGTTGAAGATCGAATGAAGATGCGATGCCGCAGATGGATGTATATCTCGCGCATTGCGGCGCTGAATGCGAATCCATTGTCCCGTGTAAACCCCAATGATGACCCTAGCATATTTTGCATAACGCCTAGCTATGTGTTGAATATGTAACATGACCTAAATAGGGTTGAACATAAGTATTTATATGCGCAAACCATAACCGTGTGTTGTGTCAAAAGGCTTTCACACTCTTCATCGTTAAATCCTGGAATCATGCGACAGTTTTGGGAACACCGGCGGGCGCGCAGCTGGATGCGCATAAGAGAGAGCTTTTCAAAACTGTTTTCAAAAGCATTTTTGGATTTCAGACGGCTTCGCAAATCGATTTTAAGTACCCTTGGGTCATATATGACCCAGGAAACGGTTTAGGGGTTAAAAGAGAAGTGCTAACAGAGTTCACTGCAGGCACTACTGTTTCTGGCGTGACAGCCTGAGCCTCGGTTGTGGCAGCAGGGCTTGTGCCTCGGCACCAGGAACATAATATTCTGCCTGCTGCCTCGGTGGAGTCACATTCATGACAGGTGTGGTCATGGTGACAGAAGACAAGATGTCCTCAACCCCGAATCCCGCACAGCGATTATACTGATAAGGGGCGTGTGTCGGCACTTGTTCAGTTGCCAACTCAGCAGTTTCACTAACATTCGCCGTGCCACTCGGTCCAGCTTCATCTGCATTCAGAGAAACTCTCCCACGCTTTGCCCTCACCTCTGCCTGCGTGTCAGAAAAATATCTGCTATCTTTAGGAACATTCTGCCGTGCCTCGTAAACCCGCCTAGTCTGCTCTTCTACAGTGTCAAACACGTTAGATTCTTCATATGGCATTTGCCTGATCTGAGTGTCCGAGTTCACAATCTGGTTATTAAAATACCTGCACAGACAGTCAGATTCAACAATGTTAAAATCCAACGATACAGATGCGAAACTCAAGATGTGAAGGCGCATAACGATCCGGCCCACGTTCAGTACGTGGGCCGGTGAGAGACATTCACTCGTGAGTGCCGGTTCACGTTCAATATGTGAGGAATTCAAAATTCATGAATCTCTAGAATTTAGAATTTATACCTGGATCGATCGAAGTAGGAAGTCGAACTCGGGAACGTGACGTTGGTGATGTCCGTGTTCACAGTTAACGCGGGCATGATAACCATCTTCCACAGAATCTCACAGCGCTCCTCCGACAATCCACGCCCGTCAGTGATGAAGTCAATACACAACACATACTTGCCAGACCGTACCATGCGTTTTAAAGTAGACTTAAAGCTCGCGAACTTCCTCTTCATGCGGAAACGTCAGAAAAGATCTGCCTTCGCGAACAAATTGTACTTCGTCAACTCCATCCTCCCTTTCAGCTGTGAAGAACCGTAAAGAAAATACGTGTCCAGCCCGGCCTTAATGTCTGCTTCGCTGACGTTCTTGTTTCGGATAATGGCGTCCTCTAATCTCTGTCCATTCTTATGGCAGTAGCCGATCACCCCGATACGTGTGTGTACCTTATTCTTGTATTAAGATATTTGACAACAAGATTCCAGCTCGACTGACGGTTGACACCTTCCCATCCGAGTGCAGACTTCAGGGCAGCGTGAATGGCGTCCTTCTTGATGTTCGTGCCGCCGCCAGTACACTACGCGTGCCAGTGGCCTTTCATGGAGAACCATAAACTGCACCGCTAGCTAGACCAGAAGCTCGAAAAGGGGTGAGCCAGGCCGGGATCGAGCCCGTGACCTCTCGCATACCGGACGAGCGCTCTGCCGTTGAGCTACTCTGGCTGTTATGGCGAGTCTGGTGCGGTACAGAGTACTGGATCCCCACCGTGCCACGTAGACGCCGAGGAGTGACACACGAAGGAACGCTCTGTTTTCCCCCCAATCCGCCGTTGTCTGTTACGGCGAGATAAACAGGCGCCGTGAATATATTATCAGTATACAAATAAACACTGCAAAGTTGGACAGCAATGCAAGTGTACGGATGAGCGGGTTTGTGAGTGCAGTCTCTGTAAGAAGATCTCCTGAAGCACAACGCTTCCTCACTTTTGTACCATACGTCTCCCATCATCTTAGATGGTACCGCCATTGGGTTGTGAACCCGAGACGTAGGTTGAACGACCAGCATGGTAATAACGACTAGTTCGTTCATGCTGCGCATGCGAGTTCCGCGCATGCTGAAAGCCAAGATGGTTCTTGTTTGTATTCAAGATGTATCTTTGCTTTGCCATCTTCGAGTTCGACATACGAACTCTCGATGACAGGGATGCCTGATGATATGACATTATCATCTGGCGACATGTACAGTCATCGTCGACCGTACTGACGACTGTCATATTAATATATGACGCGACTCGACATGTACAGTCATGATCGACCATACTGTCGACTGTCATAATAATATATGACATGACATGGTATGACATGTCTGACGGGTATGACACGTATGACATGTATGACACATATGTCATCGGTCATGACCGTGACAGATCTCCCCTCTTAAAAGAGTTGTGACCTCACAACGGGCATACCTTTGTATATGTCTATGATGTCTTTGTTGTTGTCGCTTCTTGCTGGTACCAGTCTTCTTACACCGATTTGAGGCGTCCCTCATGGTGTTTTTAGGTTATTGGGGGGAACTGAGTCCACTTTAGTCCCTCACCTTACAGTTCTTAGGATGTAGCCCACCTTTCTGGAAATCGTATCGTATTTCAGAGTGACGTTTCAAGGTTCAATGAATTGCGTTTCGTGATGCAGATTGACGCTGGATTACTGATTGATCCACACGTATCGTGCGTCAGAGTGACGATTCAAAGCATCCGAAGTCTACGTTACGGATTATTTGCGCTAGCCGTCGACGCCTTTGCGAACGATGATCCCACGATTTAACGATTTATAATCGCACGATTCTCGGCCTGATATAGTGCACCCAACCCTTCCTCCCCTCCTTAAGCTACTTTGGAGGATCATAGGTAGCGATGGGGAGCCCGTTTTTTGGGGCTTGTTTTAATGCAAACGGAGAAGGCCCTGCTTACGAGATATCGGAGGGTCTTTATAAGTCCACTTTAAATCCTCACCCGTCTGCCAAACTCCTTATATGGTCCAGTACGCACGCTTTGACGAACATCTGTCGCGATGAGTGAGAATGGATTCGCCACGTACTAATGTGAAATTTCTTTAATTATGTTTGTCAAGCATAACTTAGGATCACAACTCCGTCTACCTCAGTCCCGTTCCCGGTAGCTTCGGATGACTGGCCAAGAATCCGATGACAAACCACGGTTTTGGCAAAGGTAGCATATAGCAGTTTTTATTTATCCACAGATATGATATCTCGCATGTGTGCGTATCTGTGCAAGGGTATGATTTATACAAGGCTCACTACACCTTAGCAAGGAAGAATCAATTCCTGCTCCTGTCATATCAATTTGATGCAGGGTAAAAAATGTTAGGGATATAACCCTGCAGTTCTCGGGTTGCAGCCCATTGCACCGAAGGCGCATCGCAGTTCTTGGGATGCAGCCCTGCAGTTTTTGGGATGCAGCCCTGATTATATACGACCGATCGACGAAAACCTCTTGGGTACATATTTCCACGGCCTGATTATTATTAGGTCGGCAATTTATTGGCAAAAGTCATCGGCTATCAGCTTTTGACTCAGAAGCCACAATGTTATAGAAGCTGCGACCTATTGTGACCATATGCGGTAGTTATGCCTTCAGCATATGTAGACAATATGATTATATGGAACTTATAATCCCACTTAAGTTGCATCATGATACATTTATCCAGGTGTTAACAAGTGTTCAGGATTTGATAAGGGGTTGACGCCCCACAAGCCAAAGGTCACTGTCTCATAAGGCTCGCCTCAAGTGTGCGGCTTTGAGGTTTAGCGTCCTAGCGAGGGACAGTCATGATGCTTCCTAGTCCATAATGGAGCTGGAAATGAGAATGTTCAAGATATCCGAAGACAGGAAGGCTTTTGGTTGGCCAGTGTTACTGTCAAGATGCTTAACCTTGGAATGGCATTAGGATACAAACTGTGCAACCATGCATGTGACTTATGCATTGGTGTATGACTTTGATGAATTGTCTCTTGTCATGAACCTGGAAGGAATGACGGGCAAATAGCTAGAGTGGCGGATTTACTCACTCGGCTTTGCTGTTTATGGAATTCGATGCCTGATGGCACAACTGGCAATCCTTTGCTCAGATGCTTTTCTTAAGACATTGGCAACAATTTGTGTGCCAGCTTCTTTAGATTTGGGGAGAAACTATGGATCAACAATTCATCAATCAGAACACATGTTATCAAGGCTGATTCAACGAGTCCTTTAACTCTTGAATTTCGACAATCAGCATCTCAGGTTGTTGACGTCAAGTGATGGTCGTAAGCTTACAATATAGCTTATTCAATATAGCTTATTCACATTTGAAAAACCATCGTTCTCCTATATCAGTGCCCTTCATATAATATGATAGAGCCGGAGAAATATGCATCTATGATTTCTTCATAATGAACTTCATGTGTCAATAAGTCAAATAAGACTTCATTTGATGCTTCAATGGGCATGATGTACCGTGTCGTCAAACTTTATGACTGCTATGCACAGATGCTGGAACTTTTCATAAGATTTTTGATCTTCCTAGCAAAATTGCAATGATGTAAAATCAATTTGTAGCAGCTGTATGAGGATGAATGAATCTATACCCTTCCTCCCCCTTTTAAAAAGAGGTGTATCAAACCAATCAGATGGTGATGGAGGATGTTATTCAATCATTATGTTATGTGAAAATGGTTTGATAGAGAATCAGACTGAGATTACTCATCGAATGTTTTAGAGGTAACAATGTCAATCTGAACATTGATTTTCTCTACGTCATATTGGCAATATGCCTGACGTTTTTGAATGTGGCAAATGCCAGATGATGTCAAATGCAGTCGTTGGGTTGCAGCCCACATATTCTGTCAATTCAGGGTCACTATAGAGTGGTAGACAATGATTCTGGATAATGATTGTCATAATGAACAATGAAATCAGTGATGGTACCGAAGTTAACTTTGGTATCGAAGCTAATAGAGAGTCAATCAAGAAGTGTCCGTAATGACAACAACTTACTACGAGTTGTATTTTCGTAGTTGATGGATGGCTGACATGTCATTTCATTATGAATAGAACATGGCATTGTCTAGTGATATGTGTATATTCTTCAGCACATGATCACTTATCTCAATGGTGCCCATTTTATTTTTGGGCAATAAAATTTTATTTTTGAGACTTGTTATGATAAAGAAATATGAATGATGAATGTGTCATTTCAATCCGATAGAATTGTGACTTGTTTTATGACTATAAAATTTCTGTCATTTTCCAGAATGAGGATGAACTGCGCTTGGAAACCAGCTGCAGATTGTGGGTTCGAGTTCCGCCATGGCTTTTCTTAAGACTTCGTGGCCTAATGGTAGAGGCAACAAATTTCTAAACATTCCCGAATGAGCTTTCAAAGAGTCTTTATTCCTCAATGAAGCATTTGTGTCTTATGTGCCAAAATGATATGAAACCACAAGTATGATGTCAATCTATATCACGGCTCTATATCGATATTTCCGATAACCGATACTATCGATATATCGTATTTATCGCCGATTATCGGATTGCAATGTCTAACTATCGATTGTGCAGGTTTTGGTGTTCCATATTTAATTTATAAAAAATTACATATAAATGTCCAAGTAATCGATTATTTATCGATTGTGCCGATTATCGATACCGTTTTTCGGATATCGGATTGTATCGATACCGAAAAACCAAACCGATATAGAGCCTTGATCTATATGTGGATGGTTTATACCATTGTATGCTATTCCAAAAATATATAATGATGTCAGAATAAAAACTTTGGACAATTGCAACTCAGTACAAACCCGAGTGCATTCAAGTCCACTTGTATGCTCAGAATCTGAATTTAATGTACTTTCTATATGCACAGGAAAGAACATATTTTCTATGTAAGTCTGAATTCAGGAACTAGAGTCAATGTAAAACTCTTTTCCTATTTCAGACGATGAAACCTTTATTTCCTTAGGTGTAATACCTTATTGTAAGGAATAGTCATTTTCAATACAAGTTTCAATCGATTTTCTCAAATCTGTCACTTTTATGATGATCAGATTGGTCAACTTTACAGCATAACCACTTCCCCTCGCTGAAGGAGATGACTCCCATCATAGGGCGGTATATTAGCTGTTTTCATATGACACATGAAAAACATGAATAATTCTTGGAGAATTTCGGGATAAACATCCTGGATTGGCTGTGCTTGATTGCTCTATGCCCAAGAATGACCGAAGAGATTGCTTGCCATTTTTCAGCCATATGGCGTGGAGGCTGCTTAACAACGGTTGGGTCATAAGCTAAATAGCTATGTTAGCTATGTCGGAGGCTGAATAGCCATGATTGCACAGACTTTGTCTTTCATGATGAATAGACCTCTGAGAAATGGTGTCTGAAAAATCAATTGACAATAACTCAACCTTTTGGTATGATGTAGAGCTGATGATCTTTGTTGCACTTCAATTGTTTAATGTGCACTAATGAAATGCCTCGTGATATATAATCTCACAGAATAGGCATTGCTCAATGGCGATATGATCAGATATGTAATGATCAATGAAGACAAGATGGTTGGTATGGCTCATTCAGTAGGCATAATTACCTCAAAGAGATGCCAATACACGGATACATATCAAGACATAAGGACAATAGGCTTATTGTATAGCCTTCAAGGCAGCTAGCATTTATGCTGCATTGGTCAGCTCAGTGGCTTTGACCTTTCTAGGTGTTGTACTCAGGCCGTGGCCTGCATATTGCATTGAGTAATCTTGACACCTTTTGAACAAGGCTACAATTCAAGCAATTGCAATATCTTTATGGCAGGAAAGATTGACCAGTAAATTACAGGTTGAGCAACAGCTCCTCCAAATAGTTACTTCAAGTTAGAACAGCCCCCAAATGGGCAATATTCAAGTCTTATACTTTCAAGGCGCGCAGTTCATATTCTCTAATCGATCTGTCCCATGTCGGCTGGCATATCATCATCTGCCACCTATACAAATCCTAATCAGAGAATCTGCATTTGGACAATCCTAATCAAGACAGTTGATTTCATTGTCCCTTGCTGATCTTTGCTTTCTTCCTACGAGGAGCCACGTCAAGCCCTTCTTCTTCATCACTGTCACTTCTTATGGAATACTTCAATTGAGTTATATACTCATGTGTCCAACATCTCGGATATTTCCTAGGTTGCCTCTTCGTCTCTTCAGACACCCCAGCCTTATTCTCACCCATTGAAGTCAATCCAGTATCTGACCCATAAGGTTTCTTCGGTGGTGCATGAACAGTCTCCACCACAGAGGCTGGGGCATCCTCAGATATGGCCTCAGACTTCTGCTCGGTAATAGGCTGATCATCGGGCTGAACAGGTGAGGTCGGGGAGGTGCCCTTTGGTACCCAGTGAAGTTCACCCTTCTCATCCATGATCAATTGCAGTCCCAGTCTCTTCAACCTTCGAGCTTCAGCTTGTTCTTCAGCATCGTCAGCTACCAAGTCATCGAACTCGCTGACGTCATCCTCAGTGTCATCATATTCAGGCGAAGTTGGCTCCCATTTCGGACTGGCAGTGTCCATGTCATGTATGACACCCGCGTCATCTTTGTCATCCGAATCTGGTAGCTTCTCCTTACTGTTAGTGACACCTGCGTCATCATTGTCATCAGAATCTGGTAACTTCTCCTTACTCCAGGACACAGCGCCTGTACCCGAATCTTCACTGTTCGTAGACGCTGAGTGTGTAGGCTTACGCCCCTGGTAGGGAATTCCATGATATTCGTCATCGTCAATCACAATCGTCGGATTCCAGTACGCGATCCCAACGCGGCTAATCGGTAATGAGAATGGCGCTACCGGCGCCTTCAACTGAGTGGCGTCTTCTAGAAACCAGCCGCCGCCCCTATTACGCTCCCAGCGGCGTAGCGCACCAGAAGGGTGTACGATAATATGCTGCCAGCTATAATCAAGTCCAGGCTTTCGCTCCCCATAGTACGAAGTCAATGGCTCGGGAGTCCCCTTCCGAGCCCATTGCCATCTCACTGCCCCAGTATGCATAAATACAATATGCCAATCGAATGGCTTGGCCGGGCTATTGTTCCCTGGCACAACTCCTCCCCTCTTAGCTTGTTAGTACAAAGAGATGATAACTCAGAGTCATTTGTACAGCAGCTAAGATCCAGACACAGATCAGCCATGCTTATGGATGCGTGATATGCTTTTCTGATCGAACAGGTGCTCGAAGAGTTGACGAAGCAATCCAGCGGGAAGAGGGTATACAGCAGTGGAAACTCCCGCTCCTTGTTGCCCTGGATGAGGTCCCAGTTGAGCAGTTTCCGGATGTGATCCCAGAGTCTGTTGGTGAAGACAAGGAGTATCCATCGTGCAGTACCGTAGATCCACTGGAGGAGGTGACTGCGTCCAGATGCAAGTAGGCTTGCGATAGCCAGTACCATACATACAGTAAGAGCAATACAACGGGGTAGGTAACCGGCGAACTACGGGTCGAAATCGCAGCGCAAAAGGAAACCTGCCCATCGGATTTTCCATAAACCAATGCTGGGGTTTGAGAAAGTCAAAAATTTGGAGCGTTCGGCGTACACAAGCATCAGCCTGTCGCAGTTGTCGCACCCCAGTGGTCTTAGCCTGACTGTATTCGGTGCACGGTGGACTAGCCCAGATGACGTCAAAGTAACCAGGTGCATAACGCTTGAAGTCCCAGTCCTGAACCTTCTCAGCGTAGGTAGGTTGCCAGCGAGGATCATGATCGACGGTGACCACAGTGCTCTTCGGATAACATGACATGAAACTTCTCTCCACACTTCCTGTACCACTGAAAAGGACTAGTAGTCGCAACTCGCGTGTCGAGACCCCAGAGCCCAGAAGAGCTAGATGCGTCACAAAGGCGTCAGCGGAGCGACAGTATTGTTCCCAAGGTAGGCAGTTGTCCAGAGAAGTGAGTTTTACTTCATCAGAGGTGTCCAGGAAAGTTAAAGCTCCGACGCGTTCCCGCCTTTGCTTCCGCTGCATTCTGACCTCCTGTAAGGCTTTTTCCCGGGCTTGTCCTTCTCGTGATAGTCTCAGGTGTTCGAACTCCGTGAGCTGTTCGAGTTCACCCCCGTAGTTCAACGACTCACGGGTCTTCCAGGAGTCATGAGCGTTAGAGTACCCAGTCCAGCGAACCAGAAATTCTTCTACTTCCTTGCCTCCTTTCATAGGTTTCACTCTTCGAGCCAGAATCTTAGACACATGGGTCTGGGATTGTCCATCCACGAGAACCTTGGCAGGAGTAGGTATTTGTCGACGCAGCGCAAAGGCTTCATCCGCGGTGCGGTATTCCTTGAGGCGATGCTGCGCAAAAACATCGTGGATACGCCATTTAGGGGGTAACTTGAGCCGGTAAGCCACCGGAGCACCTCTGTCAATTTCGGGTAGCTCTCGCTGCTGGTCGCTGAAGAACCTCTCGGTGATGGGTAAGGGCCCGTGCCAGCGAGGTCCCAGCTTCCTGAAGGATTCGCGGTTCATGATATTTTCCGTGAGATGCTTGGCATCTACCCAGACCAAGTCTCCCAACTGAAAGGATTTGGCGGTGTGACGCTGGTCAAACTGATGTCGCTGGCGTTGCTGTGCCAGTTCTAGCTTAGTGCGGGCGTCCTCTAGTTGAGCCGCGAATTTACTAGCCATCTCGTGTGCCGTACCTTCTCCACCCTTACGCTTGGAGTGTTGTCCAGCAGCCGCTTGCAGGAACAAGTCCAGTTGCGACATAGGCGAGTGCCCCAAGACCAACTCAAACGGGGTAAAGCCGGTTACATCGCTCCGCGTATCGTTTATGGCGAACTCTACGTTGGCACACCACAAATCCCAGTCCTCTGGATTGCTGCCTACGAAGGACCTTAGCATGTCTTCTACCACGCGGTTGGTATGTTCAGCTTGTCCGTCCGAACGAGGGTTGTAAGGCGTGGTGGAGGCCACTTTAGTTCCCATAAGTCTCATCAATTCCTTCCACATAGCATCCTGAAAACGAGGGTCGCGGTCAGAGACAATCTTCATAGGGGTGCCATGTAGTTTCCAGATGTGGTCGAAGTAGATTCGAGCGATAACCTCAGAGGAGCTGTCCTGGAAGTTCAACGGGATGATGTGAACCATTTTGCTGAGCTTACATGTGAAAGTAGCAAAGGCATCGTGATTCCGCGCCGTGACTGGCAGTCCAGTAACAAAGTCCACACTGACCACTTGCCATAGTCGCGTAGGAATAGTGTGTGGGTTCAGCAATCCATCCGGGTAGGAATTTCTCGGTCGCACCGCTTGACAGATAGTGCAAGATGAAACCCAGCGTCCCACATCTTCTGCTGCCCCTTTCCACCAGAAGCGTCGCAGTACTCGTTCCAGAGTTTTGTCCCTGCCCGCGTGTCCAGCTGAAACGGATGCATGCGCCTCTTGCAGTACTACCTCACGGAGGGGTGAATCTTCTCCCAGTACCAACTGATAGCGCCCAGCGCTCACCCTCCACAACACATCTCCCACTACGCAGAAGTCACGAGTGCGTTGATGCGGAGCTTCTTGGATTTCCTTCCTTAAAGTCTGGAGGGGACCAGGTCGCCCATATTCCGCTTGCAGCGCTTTGAGGAACTGGCCTCCTGATATCTGCTGATGCAGGTCTCGAACGCTGGCCGCTTCTCCAGTACGCACGATAGGAGGGGGGGAACTCGTTTTCCTTTCCCGCTTGACACGCTGTCGAGCTGGCGGGGCGTACACCACTAGCAGGGGCCAAGGCAGATCCAGAAGGGCTCCATCCGGGGCGGCGAACATCTGCACAGGTTCTCCTTGAGCGTCATGGGTAGGAATAATGTACTCCACTCTCATTCCCTCAGATCTGAACAACTGCCGCCACTGTGGCATGCGAGACTGAAAGTCAGGAAGGACAAAGAGAGCTGAAGTATTCTCAGGGTCCAGACGCCATTCTTCCACATATTTCCTCGGTACGGCCTCGATGGTCAAATGGTTGGAGGAGAAGGGAGGATTGCACCAGACGTTCAACCCTCGCCAGTTTTCCTTCAAGCAGTCCGTCCAGTAGCGGTTGACCTGACGATTCTTTCCTCCCAAGTCGCAACAGGCGTCCACCTCGAAAGGTCCATATTCTTGACTCAAGAAGTCGAACATGTCCGCCCGGAACTTCCAGTCCTGTCGATCGCTGGGCTCCAGGAGTCTGGTTGAAGCCTCGCTGCACTTCGGCGTTGCTGAGAAATCAACAGGGGTCTTCCTGGGAGAAGGGGGCGAGGATGCTGTCAGTTTGCCAGAGCGCGTCTGAACTGCCAGGGTTGCTTTCTCGTACCCAGTTTCGGCCAGCTGCAGGGTATGTAAGGCGTCCATCCAGAGTTGAGGGGAGTCCATCCAGGTGAGAGTCCCACTGTACGCGAGGACTGGTTCAGGATCTTTGGTCTTGGCGCTGTTGGACTTGCGCTCCTTCAACTTGTTGGGATCTACCACTCCCAGGGGCGCGCGTCCTTGGCGGGACTCTTTACCAGCTGCAGGTCGAAACTTGCTGGCAGTGTCTGCGGCCGAGGGAGGTCGCTGCGGTTTCCCAGTAACCGGATGCACAAAGCCAGCTTCTACCAGTCCTTCTCTCGCGGAAATTTCCTTGTAGTCGGGTCGCCTGGACAGAGCGTCTGGAACCCAGAGTAGCGCCCCAGGGATGTACTCCATCTCGGGTACCCCTACCTCCACTAGATCCATGTACCATCGGGCTTGGCGTCGGCTGAGAGGTTGTCCGGGTGCCATTAACCAGACTAGGGGCTTGTGGTCACCCTGCAATTGGAACTCAGTCCAAATGAGGTAGTGTCGCCAAGTTTGCGTAGTGCAGTGATGGAGAGCGCAGAGTTCTCTTTCGCCAGCATGGTAGTTCTGCTCGGCTCCATTAAACTGTCTGCTCTCAAAGGCGATAGGTTGCAATCCATTTCCTACGTCTTGCATCAGTACTCCCCCTAGTGCCACTCCACTGGCGTCAGTTTGTACCACGAAAGGATGCCGTCCTTCGGCCGCCGCTTTCATATCGGGTAGCGCAAGAGTGGGGGAAGAACATAGCGCCTTCTTAATCTCCTCGAAAGCCCAACGCTGCATGGGTCCCCATAGCCAAGCGACATCCCCTTTGGTGAGCTGAGTCAAGGGTTGTGCTACTTCAGAGAAGCCCAGCATGTACCGCCGGTAGTACCCAGCCAACCCCAAAAATTGGCGCACATGCGTGGCGTTTTCCAGAGCGGGCCAGTCCCTGATGGCGGCCAGCTTGTCATGTTGAGTTTGACTTCCTTCCCGTGAGATCACGTGCCCCAGAAAGCGTATCTGGGTCTGCAATAGTTGACACTTAGACTCTTTGAGGTAGATACCCTGGTTCTCACAGACTTCGAGAAATTGCTGGAGATGTGAAAGATGCTCCTCCAAGGTGTTGCTGAAGAGGATACAATCGTCCAGGAATATTCTTACAAAAGGAAGATGTCCCAGAGCGCGCTGCATGCGTCTCTGATAGCAGGAAGGACTGTTGGTCAACCCCATGGGCATCACCAACCACTCATACGAGCCATAGGGAGAAGTGAACGCCGTCTTTTCCACCTCCTCAGACGCCATAGCCATCTGCCAGAATCCATCGACCGCATCGAAGGAGGAGAAGTACTTGGCCCCATGCATGGAGTCGAACAACTGCTGAATGTCGGGAAGTGGATATTTGTCCTTGACGGTCAGGCTGTTGATGGCTCGGAAGTCGCAGAGCATTCTGAGTACTTCGGGTTTCCCAGGCTTGGGAACCATCAGCACTGGTGCAGCGAACGGACTTGAGGAAGGTCTGATGTAGCCCTTGCTCAGGAGTTCATCCAGGCGTTCTCGCAATTGAGTCAGCTCCACCATGGACATCTTGTAGGGCCTCTTAGCGGGCGCGATGCCATTCCATCCCTCTTGCAGTCTCACGTGGGCCACTTCATCTTTTCGCAGGGCGTCAAAGTTGGGCAGCGCTTCGCGAATTACTCGAGGTGAAAAGGACTCGATCAGCTCCAGAAACTTCTTTCTCCACTCGGGGGAGATTGAAGGGTCCTCCAAATTCTCGCTGGTGGCCACCGCTGATAACATCGAAGTCCCTACCAGAGGTGTCGCATAGGCCACTAAGATGTCGTGGGGTGTCGCGGCACTGTCCATTCCCGCACATCTGCGCCGATAGGCTTTGATCTCCTTGGTCGCTTGAGCCGCTGATAACATTACCATCGGTTCCAGAGCCATCGCGGTTCTCTCGCCTTTGCGTGTAGAGCTACGCCCCGGCGAACATCCCCGTATCCGCACGGATTTGCCATGCTGGCGAAACTTGACTGATCCCCACCCATCATAGTCCAGCGTGACCGGCGAGAGGTGTCTCAACCACCTTCCTCCGAGTACAATGTCCACCTTGATGCCCAAAGGAAGTACTCGCATCTTGATGACCTCGGAGTAAGTCCCCTCGGAAGTCTCGGCGGTCAGCTTGCCGTAAGCGACTTGCGCAGAGGTCTGCACTGACCCATCCGCGAGGGTAACGTTCAGCGGCATCCCATTAGCGCGAACTGTGAGGTTCAATCTCTTGACGCACTCACTGGAGATGAATTCATCCGAGGCACCCGAATCCACCAGCACGCGCACTCGCTGTCCCTTCAGCAAGGCCCGGAACACCAATAGCAGCGTTCCCTCTTTGTCCCGAATCGCAGTCAGCTGACTGTCCTGGTTCCACATTACTTGACCATCGCGTCGCAGATGTGCACAGATGGCTACTCGCACTGGGTGATGCAAAGGTACGCGCTGCTTAGACCGGATAGGTCTTGTGCGCGGTGGTGCAGGCTGCGAACGAGGATCCGGACCAAAGTACCATCCACCTTCGAGGTCGCGATCTGCTTGTAGCTGCCGCTCCTTAGCGCGTCGCTCTTGTCCCTGAGCGCGTCGTCTGGCGCGGCTCTGCGTGCGGCTTTCCAGAGGGTAAGAGCGAAGAGGTTGGATGGACATCTTCTCCTCCTCTTCCTCCCCAGCGCTGTCCTCTGGTTCGGACTTTTGAGTGAACGAGGGGGGTTCTTCTTCCCGCGGTGCCGCCTGGGCGTTGGTGACGTTCGCTGGTGCTGCCACTGCTTCATTACCTTCCAGGATCGGCCGCAGACGATGGCGTTGCTGTTTCTGAATGGTCAGTAGCAGTTCCAGGTGGGTTTCCTCCTGGATGGTTTTCAGGGGAGTCGGCTCCACTCCTTCTGTCACCGTTGTCAACACACTTGGGTTGTTCTCCGATCTGGCGGCGGCCAGCTGTCGCTCCATCAACTGCTGCGTGAAGTTGAGCGACCGCTGGGAGTCCTCGAGGTCAGAAATGTCCCCAGAAGTTGCGGGCTGAGAACTGGATGGAGATAAGGTCAAATCCAGAGTTGTCGCGGGATTCGCATCTGATGGTTCCGCTGAGTCCAGGGAGAGTGAATCACCACTTGCTGTTGAGGGTAGAGCCAGGTGAGCAGCCTCCTCCGCTGCTTCCCTTTCTCGCTGGTTCCATTGGTGCACCCTGTATAGACTGCACCATGCGTCTGGAATTCCTACATCTCCACCAGAACCTGGGATAGTACCGCACTCGGTCTCGAGAGATAGCTGAACTGCTCCTTCGGTTATCGTTAGGTCAGGGGTGACCTTCCCATGCCATCTGTACCAGCGGCGGCGATATCTGCGCCACCCTTCTGGTACCCATGCATTTCTCCATTTCTCATTCTCCTTTACCAGCGCTGCCGCGGCCATGTACTCCGGGTGCGTCATCTCTCTCCAAGCACGCGTGCGATCCGCCAGTGACTCTGCTCGAAGTCCTGGTGGTTCATCTCCCAGCCTCGTAACCTCTGCCTCATGCTGCAGTCGGTCTCGTACCGTCTTCGGAGTTCTGCTGCGAGGTTTTCCAGTGCGCTTGCGTGCTGCACTCGTAGTGCTCTCTGCGCTTAAGGACGCCCTCTCTGCCAAGGCTGGACACGCTGCTGGTCGAGACGTCGAAGGAAACACCTCAGGTCGAAGTTTAAAAGGTGGGGGTTCTGAAGCTGGGCCAGTTTTTGAAGTTCCACCCCCTTCCTCCCCACTGTCGTCCAGAGTGTGTGAAACCGCGGGTAGCGTTACATCCTGAATCCGCTGCCTCAAGGCTCGCATACGCTCCACCGGAGCTTTTCTCGGTACCCGCGGTCGAGGAGTGTTCCGCCAGGGGGTGTTGAGTGGGTTGAAGGTCCACTGGGTCTCCTCTTCCTGACCCTCATCCTCATCCAGTGCTGCCAGTACTGATGCCTCAGGGTTAGGGTTAGGGTTAGGGTTAGG